>SJYC01096313.1:0-70297 GCA_006408675.1 Madoqua kirkii | reverse complement strand
AAGAGCTAAACCTCCCTCGCCGCTCCCTTAGCTCTGAAGCACACCCGATTCACTCAGCGTCCATGTGCCCCGTGCCTCCGACGTGCCGTCAGGCCCTGCGGTGGCCGCACAGGGCTTGGTGGGAGAGACGGACGTGCACACAGAGAGCTCTGATGCGGTGAGGGCTCTCCCTGGAAGTTCACACAGCGTGAAGTATAGATCTGAGAGGTCGGCCGTTGGAGAAGGTTCCTCCGAGAAAGTGACATTTACAACAAGTCTAAAAGGATGGGGAGTTCTGATCTGAAGGAAGGGGATACGCCTACAGGGAGAGCAAGGGCAGGGAACGAGAGCAAGTGGACGCGGAAGTGGCCAGTGCCTGGCCAAGGAGGTGGTAGAGGGTGAGGCCAGAGGGAAGAGAAGACCTGGGTGGATGCCTGCGCGAGAGCTTGGAATTTAACCTGGAGACCAGAGGGGAAGTCAGAGAACATTTTAAACAGAGAAATGACATAATTGGTGGCTCAGAGGGTAAAGCTTCTGCCTGCAATGCAGGAGACCCAGGTTCGACCCCTGGGTTGGGAAGATCCCTTGGAGAAGGAAATGGCAACCCACTCCAGTATTCTTGCCTGGAGAACCCCATGGACAGAGGAGCCTGAGCGGGCTGCAGTCCATGAGGTCGCAGAGTCGGACACGACTGAGTGACTTCACTTCACTGTTCTTTACCTGTGTCCTTCCTTCTAGGATTTCCTGACCTTGTTTTTCTCTATTGTCACTACTACTTTCTCTGCTAATGCTTTGTGCCGGGTTAATTCAACTGGTTCGAGTAGAGTGGTCTTAGGTTTGGGATTTGGGACACTGCCAAATTTCCGAAGTTTGCCCCTTCTCCCACCCCAGAAAAGGGTTCTGTACCATGACCCTAATCCCATCTTGTTACCTGACAAATTAATGGACCCCTGACTATGTCTTGGCATTCTTATTGCTAAAAAGAGCGATATCTTTATATTTTTAAAAAAAATGCTCCTTAACTTTATTATACTAATGCAGTAAAATGAGAGTGAAGGCAGCACTCAGTGTTTTGTGTCTAGCCTCTCCAGGCTTTCCATCTTCTGTATCCGGGTCATGCACACGGGCGTGGTAGGCCTGAGGACGACACAGCGTCTGTCTGGCAGCCGCAGTGCTCCTGGCGCCTGCTCTCTCCATTTTTGAGCCTTGCACTGCGTCCCCAGTTGTCTGATTGTTTGCACCCAGGGTCTAGCCATTCTCACAATAAACCGTTCTTTGGAATTTTACAAAGAAATCATTCATGGCATCCAAACTGAAAACCAAAGCCCATCCCATCATTTTCCACTTAGGAATCCTGTGTAACTAGAAAGTCGTTTATGAACAGTGTCCCATGTTTTCTGTGCAGTCTGAAGTAGCAGATGGCAGGCGTGCATATTACCTGGTTGTCTGAAGCCTACTTCAGTAACTCGCTGACTCATTTACACGGGTCCCTCCTAGGAGCCAGCTACAGAAGGCGTGGGAGGGAGGCAGGCAGCCTCCTCCTCGGGAAACCCAGGCCTCTGCCGATTCACTGCTGCCACCTGCTGGGGTGGGGCAGCCGCTCAAGTGAGAGCTGAGCCATCCGGGCCATTTGAGAGACCTGCATGTAGTTCCATGCTAACCAGGGACCGCTAAATCAAAGTTGGAACTGTAGAGCAGTACGCCCGGCAGAGTAAGGTGGTGTCGGTCAACACACACTCTCCAGCAGCAGTGAGGGTCAGAAACCTAAACAGCACTGCAAGGACCCCAAGATCCCAGAGCGTGAGAGCCAGAAGAAGCTTTTGCGCAGTTGCTGTGGATTTAGTTCAGTCAGGCGCCAGGGGGCCTGTGAATTGCAGTTTCCCATGCCTGGCGCCAGAGATCTGATTGACTCGACCTACAGCAGGGTTTAGTTCACAGGCCCCCGTGAAGTTCAGGTGCAGGTAGTCTAGCATCACACTTGAGAAAGGCCCCGCCTTCAACGTTATCAGGCCGTTATCAGCCATTTTAAAAATCAGTGCCTCATTCCCATAAATTAAAAAATTTACATCCTGTTACATCTTTCATCAAGGGGATGAGTCACTGTAATGTACCTGTAACTGGTTCTGTGAAGCATACACACAAAAATTCTTGTTTGGCTCATTGGTTGTATAGTGGGGGGGGGTCATTTTAAATATTTAACTTTTCTCTCTTCCCCAAGAAGGAAGTACGATAATTTGTATTGGTTTATAGTGAAATGCTTTTTCACCTTGGGCATTGGCAAGCAAAGATGGGTTTGATACTGCATTTTTCATAGCCATCATTTTCATGCCTCTAGTGATCATTTGGGTAATACCTGCATTTTCAGGTGCCTGAAATACCATGATACAGAGTTCTGACCTCCGTCATTTCTCACCCTTATCTTTTGGTAGACCCAAGCCCAAGAAAGCTGCAGCCCTTAGGGTTTTTAACATATCTTATTCTCCCTTCCTCTGTCTAGGCAACCTTGGGCATGTGATACAAACAATATTAAACATACATAACGATTTACCTTATTACACAAGAAAAGCAAGTGGCCCAATAGCAAATTTGAGAACTTACCTTAGAACTGAGAATTCTGGGTGTCTGTCATGTGCTTGCTTCGTAGAAAAATAACATATGCTCCTGCTTCTAAAATGATGTTTCCTATCCAAGAATAACCCTGTCTGACTGTGAACTCAGTGATACCACGGAACTCGGGGGCTCGTTGGTATACTGTGTAAATTAAGTACCAGCAAATGTATTTCCTTCTAAACTCTCTTTTCTTCTTCTTTTTTTTTTTAAGCTCTCAAGGCTGCTTGGCATTCAGGACTTCTAAGCCCTTTAATGCACATAATCATATTTAGTGCAGCTATCATGTATTGCATGCAGATAATCAAAAAGGCAGTTTATTGAAATTCATTATAGAGAAATCTAACGCGGCTTTCAGAATCATAACTTTTGTTACCTGTAAATGTAGTTTGGTGTATCATTTTATTTTATATTTTTGTTTCGTGCCTTCTTTATCTCATCTGTCAAGGTTATTTTGGTTCTGTTTTTCAGTCGTACCTGAAGGACATCCTAAAGGAAATTGGTGTTCAAAATGTAAAAGGATCCACAAAAACACGTGGGAACTGAAGCCAGAATACAGACATTATCAAGTAGAAGAAAAAAGTGATTAAGAAGATTGGAAGCCCGCCTGACAGAACTAAAGGATGATGAGCTGAGCAGACAGCCCTGACGTGTGAATCCTTGAGCACTGTCTGTTATAGGGGGAAATGACTGGTACTTTAATTTCTCTAGGTAAATTTTTTAAACAATAATTCTTGTAAAGTTGCTTAAATGATTTTTGAGGAAAAAGAACACTTTTATTTATATACTTGTATTAAACCAGATTATTCATGATGGGGTGGGGAGTCGAAAGGTTTTTCTTTTTAAATATTAACTTTAAAATGTAAAATTAGGAAATGTTTTCTAAATGAGGACACCCCGTCTTTGCGTGAAGAGTTGAAGTGATATGGATCCAAAGTGATTGGCACAGCAGGAAAAAAAAGTAGGCGACTCCAGAAATTCTGAAAAGGAACTAAAGAAAAGTTCCTTATTCTGAAATTGTCAAAGAGCAAGGCTGTCTTTTTTTTTTTTAAACGGGTGGTTGTGTTTTATTTTTGCACATATTGATGCAAGTATAGCATTTGGGTGTGTCCTACGGTAGCAGTTTGTTGTGTTTCCTTTCAAGATAGCAGTTTTCATCATTAGCTAATTTACCCTAGAGACAGTGACATGAGAAGTGGAAAAAGTCGTGGTCCACTGTTGTTTCTTTCCTCTCTTCTTCTCTTAAGTAGAAATTAAATGCTTTTCCAATTCGGGATATACATCCCCCATCATAAGCTTCTCAAAGATGTTCACTACACACTCAGCAAGCCTATATTGACTAGTGTGTGACAGAGGCTGTTTACCACCTAAAGGAGGGCTGTAGGGCTAAGGTTGATGCGTACAGACAAACAGGTCAGTGGAGAATGAAAGCTCCTGGGGAATCAAAGTGTTTCTTTTGTCTTTCTTTTTAATTAGTTTTAAATAAAAACAATACCTGTCCATGGTATTACATAGCACAAAATGTTATATATTCAGTTCAGTTGCTCAGTCGTGTCCAACTTTTTGTAACCGTATGAATCGCAGCACGCCAGGCCTCCCTGTCCATTACCAACTCCTGGAGTTCACTGATTTACATCCATCGAGTCCGTGATGCCATCCAGCCATCTCATCCTCTGTCGTCCCCTTCTCCTCCTGCCCCCAATCCCTCCCAGCATCACAGTCTTTTCCAATGAGTCAACTCTTCGCATTAGGTGGCCAAAGTACTGGAGTTTCAGCTGAAGCATCATTCCTTCCAAAGAAATCCCAGGGCTGATCTTTAGGATGGACTGGTTGGATCTCCTTGCTGTCCAAGGGACTCAAGAGTCTTCTCAGCACCACAGTTCAAAAGCATCAATTCTTCGGCACTCAGCTTTCTTCACAGTCCAACTCTCACATCCATACATGACCACTGGAAAAACCATCCAAAAGCCTATCCACGAATAAGATCACCAAAATGAAGAAAGCTTTAGCAAACCAAACACAATTAAGAATTTATTTTTACTTGTTAATTTTGTCAGCTGTTTCAGTACGCTTACAACCAAGAAGCAGCAAATGCCAAAATTTTTTGTTATGTAATTAAAACAAATCCTGGAAATAATCTGTCCACTGAGATAAATATTTTCCTGTATTATTTGATTTTTTACCAGCAGAATGCTGAAGCTGAGACCAGTGCGTTAGATTTTTTGTCCTGGGATTCCCATTGAGATAAAACTAAGGAAGGTGGTCCATCCCCTCTGGCACCTCCAGTTGTCTTATCCTGCCTTACTGTGCTGCAGTAACTAAACACTGTATTTCCATTACCTTCCTTTTTTTTTTAAGGTGTTTTTTGTTTGTTTGTTTTTGATGTGGGCCATTTTTAAAGTTTTTATTGAATTTGTTATAGTATAGCTTCTGTTTTATGTTTTGGTTTTTTGACTGCAGGGCATGTGGGATCTTATGTCCCAAGTCAGGAATCAAACCCACACCCCCTGCATTCGAGATGTAACCACCGGACCACCAGGGCCATCCCTCCATTACCTTTCAATTCCCAGTTTCTTAAGGCTCAGTGTAAGCAAGCAGATGGGTAATGGTGTGACATATCTGTATATAGCCGAGGTTCTGGGCACCTGTTAGTTGCTTTGTTCAGAGTATACATCTTCCCCCAAACCTTGTCTCTCTGGATGTATGACCCTGCTCTGAAACAGACCTGTGTCTCCTCTACCCGGGCCTTTTGTTTTCGTACTGACAGCGCCTGCCAGAACTTGATGCTGGTAGAGTTGCCAGGGCAACTTTGTCTCATTTAAAGCTACGCTTTGGTTATTTTCTGCCAACTTGGTTCTGAAGCTTGTTTTAGTTACCTTGTACCTTATCACACTGACAGTATCTTATCTCTTAAATACTTATTATCTATTCGGTAGAATAGGTGGTAGACTGGTGCCATTCCTGATTAATTTTTTGAAATTGCTTTCTTATTTAGTACAGAAATACAGCTGTTGGTCAAGGAGATTCTCTCTTCCACCTGGGTTCCCTTTTTCTTTTATTTCAGGACTCTCTTGCTCTGATAAACATGATTTTGGCAGCCAAAAATCCTAAACCCTTATAACCACTGTGAGATGGCGAGAGAGGAAGGCTGATGAGGGAGATATACACCTGGTAAGATGTCCCATCATAAGACAACAGGAAGGCCATATGTAATCAATGAGATTGTTAAACTCAACCAGGGCACACACTTTGGGGATATTTTAACTGACAAAATGTTAAGAGTAAGTAAGATTGTGGTTGCTTGGCATTGGAAAGATTTGAAATCACATGTTTACCAGTAGCATCCAAACTGATATATCTTTAAAAAGTAAACCAGTTTAGCTCTATGGAATCAGAAGCAGGTCTCCTGGATTTCAGCAGACGTGCAGTTGTTCCTGATGGTCTATTTTCATCACCATTGGTACGTATTAATGAAAATAAGAGGAAACAGTGCCTGGCATTGTATCAAATGCTCTAAAATACTATCTCGTTTAAAGAATTAGCGTGGAGAAGTAGATAATGTCCATGTTATAGAACCATTTCCTGCCCAACATATGATAATGAGTATGAGTCCCTCTTTAGGAGAATTCTGCCCTTTGGGGATGAAGTGAATGCTAGAGTATACCTTCGCAGAAGTCCATGAGTCTCCCCCACCCCACCTCCTCTTACCTCCAAACCAGGAAGAAGGCAATGAAAGTGGCGATCAGTGGTCTTTGGCATCCCCTGCCTGAATCCAGACACCCAGCCCTTCCTGACCCACAGGACACAGTTACATTATCTCCTTTAAAGTCCGGCTCCTCTTGCTAACTGTTAATCCCTGTTACACTTCAAGTACCCACATAGGGTGTGCGGCGTTGCAGTGGACTCCTCAAGCTCCATGGGCACCCAGGGTCAAGTGCAATGTGACGGGAAGACACTAGCTATGGCACCAGCTGAAAGGTAGCTGCCTTTGTTCAGGCTTCACTTGATGAAAGCTTGCCTTTCGTCTCAGCGTATTGGCCATTTTCCCTGGCATTTGTGTGATGGGCCAAGAGGTGACAAGCCGAGTATCTTTTTGGTTCAGTTTTCACTTTGACAGTTCAGTGCGTGCTCCTAAGCCTAATGTCTTTTTCATGGTATGTAAGAGGAGGGATCAGAGATCGCTTTGTAATACTACTTTTCTTCTCGTACTCCCATGCTTTCTTCTTCTTACTTCCTTTCCTTTGAGCAGGTGCCACCATTGATTATTCAGTAGCATGATGTAACCCCCGACAGACCGACGGTATAAGTCTTTGATGATTTATCATAGGAAGATTAACAGCTGCTATCTGATTTTGTTGAAATCATCTAAATTAAAAGAGGACTTTTTCAATGCTGTAGCTTCCACTTCAAACTGTTTGTTGAACTCTTACTGTGTGCCAGACACTCTGCTAGGCATTTGACTCCTGTGACTCATGTAATCCTCACAACAGCCCTACAAAATGCAATTCGGGAGACCCAGTTCCATCCCTGGATCGGGAAGATTCCCTGGAGGAGGGCATGGCAACCCACTCCAGTATTTTTGCCTGGAGAATCCCATGGACAGGGAGCCTGGTGGGCTACAGTGGATGGGGTTGGAAAGAGTGGCACAAAACTGAGCACTAACACTCACTTTCTTTCAACTCATGTAATCCTGACAACAACCCTACAACATGTGTGTGTGCGTGTGCTAAGTTGCTTCAGTCCAAACCAACTTTTAATGAATTGTGTGTTAGAGGTTTGAGGTCCCAATCATTTGTCACCACTGCAAATGCTAATCAATAAGGACAGATAGGGAATAAGAAATACATAGGGTTAAATGACTCCTTTTTTGAGGCCCAATTACTCCTAGTTGGCCTGGAGGCCTCCCTAAGAGCTGCGATCAGGTGGAGTGTGACGGGAGGACACTAGCTATGGCACCAGCTGAAAGGTGGCTGCCTTCGTTCAGGCTTCACTTGATGAAAGCTTGCCTTTCGTCTCAGCGTATTGGCCATTTTCCCTGGTGTTTGTGTGATGGGCCAAGAGGTGACAAGCCGAGTATCTTTTTGGTTCAGTTTTCACTTTGACAGTTCAGTGCATGCTGAAGTAGAGCTTCTCTGTTTATCCTTTTCCTCACTTAGTGATGACTAGCTGCCACTAGTAGGTGTTTGGCCTGGCTTACCGTTTGCAGGTGAAAAATCTGGAGTGGCTGGAAGAAGACATGCAAGTGGCCAACAGGCACATGAAAAAATACTCAGCATCACTGCTCATCAGGGAAATGGAAATCAAAACCACAGTGAGCTGTCAGCTCACACCTGTTAGAATGGCTGTCCTAAAGAAAGGCAAGAGGTAAGTGTTGGTGAGAATGTGGAGAAAAGGGACCTCTTGTGCACCGCTGGTAGAATATACACTGGTTCAGCCCTTATGGGAAACAGTACTGAGGTTCCTCAAAAAGTTAAAAATGGAACTACCGTATGATCTAGAAATCCCACTTCTGGGTGCGTATATACCCAAAGAAAATGAAAACAGGAGTTCAAAGAAACGCACACTCCCATGTTTATCGCAGTATTATTCCCAACAGCCCAGAGACGGCAGCAGCATACGTGCCCGCCAGGGGATGAATGGACAGAGAAGAGGTAGTACACGTATGTTATGCAGTGGGATGTTATGCAGCCATGAGAGGGAGGAAATCCCGCCGTTTTCAGCGTGGATGGACCTTGAGAGCGTTGTGCTAAAAAAGTCAGAGAAGGACAGCTGGTGTCTGCTGTCACATACACGTGGAAGGTAAAAAGGCTAACCTCATAAAAACAGAAAAGTGGTGTTTCCCAGAGGTTAAGGATGGGAGAGGAGAGATGTTGCTGAAGGACACAAACTTGGAACTAGTAAATGAGTCCTGAGGAGCACAATGAGTAAAGACAACACTGCTGTATTATTAAGAGTAATCATCAAACTTGCTCACAGACTAGACCTTACTTATACCACAACAGAAGAAGTAACTACGTTCTAGAAGAGCTAACTGTACTTCACTGGCAATTATATCAAAATACATAAATTATCAAATATGTTGTATTCCTTGACAGTGTTTCTATATCAGATGTATTTCAATTAAAAATAGTAAAGTCAAAACACCTGAGCTTTCCAGAGGCAAGCACAGCCTGTCATGCTCGCCCATGAACAGTGAACATCGGAACTCGAGAACGGAGCATGGAAACAGGACGAATACAGATGTGTGTGAGCTGTCTGTGAACACTGTTAGGAATCTTTGTTAATTCAGTGGAAATAGAAAAGGTGAGCTTTGCAAAAGTCACATATGGGATGCTAGGCTTCCAAAAGAGTTCTTAAATGAATCAATCCCTTTCTTAAGTCAGCCTACTGTGCAGTTCCCTCTGTAGACCACTGATGACCTTCTCCCCCCTCCCCCTGGACACAGCCGAGACATTAAGGAGCATTCATTCAGCCATGCATTCTCTTAACATTGTCACGTGGATCTCCAAAGAGACCAGGATAGCGTGAAACTGATGTTGAAAGAGAAATCACTGAAATCAGTGATGTTGAAAGGGAGACTGAAAATTCTATAGACAGACTTCCTTGATGGTCCAGCAGTTAAGAATCCACTTGCCAATGCAGGGGACGCGGATCCAACCCCTGGTCTGGGAAGATTCCACATTCCTCGGGGCAGCTAAGCCCATGCACAACAACTACTGAGCCCAAGTGCCGCAACCACTGAAGCCCACACATCACAATGAAGAGTCCCCGCCCCCTGCTTGCTGCACCCAGAGCTCCCACACAGCAACAAGGACCAAGAGCAGCCACCATTAAAAAAAAAAACCATTCTGTAGAGGAGTATATATTTATAAAATATAAGTACTTATATCTGGACTGTATAAAGGTCTTTCAAATAATAACAACCCACTTTAAAAGTGAGCAATAACTATACACATACACCTCACCAAGAAGCTACAGAGGAGCCCTTGAAAAGCTGCTCAACGTTGTTGGTCGTTTATTTTAGTTCAGTCGCTCAGTCTTATCCGACTCTTTGTGACCCCATAAATCGCAGCATCCCAGGCCTCCCTGTTCATCACCAACTCCTGGAGTTCACCCAAACTCATGTGCATTGAGTCGGTGATGCCATCCAGCCATCTCATCCTCAGTCGTCCCCTTCTCCTGCCCTCAATCCTTCCCAGCATCAAAGTCTTTTCTAATGAGTCAACTCTTTGCATGAGGTGGCCAAAGTATTAGAGTTTCAGCTTTAGCATCATTCCTTCCAATGAATACCCAGGACTGATATTCAGAATGGACTGGTTGGCTCTCCTTGCAGTCCAAGGGGCTCTCAAGAGTCTTCTCCAACACCACAGTTCAAAAGCATTAATTCTTCGGCACTCAGCTTTCTTCACAGTCCAGCTCTCACATACATACATAACCCCTGGAAAAACCATAGCTTTGACTAGACGGACCTTTGTTGGCAAAGTAATATCTCTGCTTTTATAATATGCTGTCTAGGTTGGTCAGACTTTCCTTCCAAGGAGTAAGCATCTTAATATGGCTGCAATCACCATCTGCGGTGATTTTGGAGGCCAAAACAAATAAAGTCTGACACTGTTTCCGCTGTTCCCCATCTATATCCCATGAAGTGATGGGATGATGGGACTGGACCCCATGATCTTCATTTTCTGAATGTTGAGCTTTAAGCCAACCTTTTCACTCTCCTCTCTCACTTTCATCAAGAGGCTCTTTAGTTCCTCTTCACTCTCTGCTATAAGGTTGGTGTCTCCTGCATATCTGAGGTTATTGATATTTCTCCTGGCAGTCTTGATTCCAGCTTGTACTTCTTCCAGCCCAATGTTTCTCATGATGTACTCTGCATATAATTATGCTAAATAAGAGGGGTGACAATAAACAGCCTTGACATACTCCTTTGCCTATTTGGAACCAGTCTGTTGTTCCATGTCCAGTTCTAACTGTTGCTTCCTGATCTGCATACAGGTTTCTCAAGAGGCAGGTCAGGTGGTCTGGTATTCCCATCTCTTTCAGAATTTTCCACAGTTTCTTGTGATCCTCACAGTCAAAGGCTTTGGCATAGTCAAGGGAAATGCAAATTAAAACCACCACAAAACAGTGTTACACACCTACCAAGACAGCTAAAATTCTGGAGACCTGACAGTACCAAGTACTGACACGCACAGCACCTGGCATTCTCACATGAGAATCCCTCATGGGAACATAGAATTATATAGGTAAAAACAGTATGGCATTTTTTTGGTCAAGTTAATCATACCACCATATAACCCGGCAGTCTCACTCCTAAGTATTTGCCCAGGAAAAATAAAATAATATGTGCATACAAAACACCGGTACATAAATGTTTAAACAGATTTGATCCTAATTGCCAAAAACTGGAAGCCACCCTAATGTCCACCAACTGGTGACTAGATAAACTATAGTGTATACAGTGAATGAATACAGCTCACTCAGCAATGAAAGTGAAGGAGTGAGTGACAACAGCCATTTGAGTGAATCTTTGATCACTTGTGCCAAGTGAAGGAAGCAGAACTTGGTAGGGGGGTCATGTACTATATACTTCCAACTGGAAGTATGCCAAACTGTATTCTGGAAACAGGAAAACTAGGGGGATAAAAATGGGCCAGTATTTACCTGGCGTTGAGGGTACATGGGGTTTACCACAAAGAGACACAACGGAACTTTTGCAGTCATGGACATTATGATCATGGTGGTGGTTATGTGACTTTGTTAAAACATAATCTGCACATTTAAAAGAATGGATTTTACTGCATATAAAATATCCCTCAATACACTTGGTTTTGGAAAATTAAGCAGGATGAAAACTAGGGAAAATATCCATCAACAAGGGAAGGTTAAACTTTGACTCATCTCTATTTGGAGTGTCTGCAACAGTTAAACACTGAGGCACATGAATGCACTGCCCTGGAGATGGCTCAGTATTCTCGGGAGTAAAAAGCGAGTTTCATAACAGTCTTCATAGTAAGGTCCATTTCTATTTAAAATGGAACAAAGTATGTATTTCTGCATGAGCACACATATAAGCAAGTCAGAAAGCGCACTAAACTCTTAACAGGGCAACCTCCAGGGAGGAGGGCAAGGGGGAGTCTCTTCACGTGCCTACAGTCAGACCTGTCTTATCAGTGTTCATTGTACTGTACCCTTGTTTATAAGGAACTTGAGCACCTGCAGATTTTGGTATCCGAGAACGTTCCTGGAACCAGTCCTCAGAGGTACTGAGGGATGGCTTTCTGTCATGAGAGGGTGGTATTTTTATAATAGTATATAATGAGTATTTGAGTGTGTGTGTGTGTGTGTGTGTGTGTGTGTATGACAGTTTCTTGTGATCCTCACAGTCAAAGGCTTTGGCATAGTCAAGGGAAATGCAAATTAAAACCACCACAAAACAGTGTTACACACCTACCAAGACAGCTAAAATTCTGGAGACCTGACAGTACCAAGTACTGACACGCACAGCACCTGGCATTCTCACATGAGAATCCCTCATGGGAACATAGAATTATATAGGTAAAAACAGTATGGCATTTTTTTGGTCAAGTTAATCATACCACCATATAACCCGGCAGTCTCACTCCTAAGTATTTGCCCAGGAAAAATAAAAATAATATGTGCATACAAAACACCGGTACATAAATGTTTAAACAGATTTGATCCTAATTGCCAAAAACTGGAAGCCACCCTAATGTCCACCAACTGGTGACTAGATAAACTATAGTGTATACAGTGAATGAATACAGCTCACTCAGCAATGAAAGTGAAGGAGTGAGTGACAACAGCCATTTGAGTGAATCTCTGATCACTTGTGCCAAGTGAAGGAAGCAGAACTTGGTAGGGGGGTCATGTACTATATACTTCCAACTGGAAGTATGCCAAACTGTATTCTGGAAACAGGAAAACTAGGGGGATAAAAATGGGCCAGTATTTACCTGGCGTTGAGGGTACATGGGGTTTACCACAAAGAGACACAACGGAACTTTTGCAGTCATGGACATTATGATCATGGTGGTGGTTATGTGACTTTGTTAAAACATAATCTGCACATTTAAAAGAATGGATTTTACTGCATATAAAATATCCCTCAATACACTTGGTTTTGGAAAATTAAGCAGGATGAAAACTAGGGAAAATATCCATCAACAAGGGAAGGTTAAACTTTGACTCATCTCTATTTGGAGTGTCTGCAACAGTTAAACACTGAGGCACATGAATGCACTGCCCTGGAGATGGCTCAGTATTCTCGGGAGTAAAAAGCGAGTTTCATAACAGTCTTCATAGTAAGGTCCATTTCTATTTAAAATGGAACAAAGTATGTATTTCTGCATGAGCACACATATAAGCAAGTCAGAAAGCGCACTAAACTCTTAACAGGGCAACCTCCAGGGAGGAGGGCAAGGGGGAGTCTCTTCACGTGCCTACAGTCAGACCTGTCTTATCAGTGTTCATTGTACTGTACCCTTGTTTATAAGGAACTTGAGCACCTGCAGATTTTGGTATCCGAGAACGTTCCTGGAACCAGTCCTCAGAGGTACTGAGGGATGGCTTTCTGTCATGAGAGGGTGGTATTTTTATAATAGTATATAATGAGTATTTGAGTGTGTGTGTGTGTGTGTGTGTGTGTGTGTATGCTCATGCTCAGTCATGTCTTAGCTCTATGTGACCCCATGGACTGTAGCCTGCTAGGCTGCTCTGTCCAAGGAATTTTCAAGGTAAGAATACTGGAGTGGGTTGCCATTTCCTACTCCAGGGGATCTTCCCAACCCAGGGATCAAACCCATGTCTCCTGTATCTCCTGTGTTGTTAGTGAAATTCCTTGCTACACTGCCTGTATTTTAAAAGGAGAGCATACCTTTTATGAAATAACTTAAAAGATACTCCATTTGTACCCCATTGGGTATAGGGGTTAGAGAATACCTCAAGTCTCCACATCAAGGAAGAACCTTTCCCTCGAAGACTAAATATGGGAGAGAGCCTGGACTTCATCAGACCTTTATTGAGTGTCACTTGTTGCATCCTAGGTGCCACCTGGGCAGCTGCAATAGGGGAGCCAACTGAGGCTTCAACCCCATCCTGCGCTGCAAGCCCCCGGTATCTGTGGATCACTTCTGTCAGGGAAGGACCTGAGAATTAGCACAGTACTATTTAGAGTGTTGGGGAGAGGCCTGCTCTATTGCCTTCACCAGTTCTGCTAGGATTAACAGAGGTCAGTTCCAGCCCCCAAAGGGAAGAAAGTGCCCGTTATGTGCAATGGTGAAGGCCTTGAATTCAGTCCACTGGGAGGGGATCCACAAAGTCATGCTTGCCTGTGCCTGCTCAGTCCTGTCTGACTCTCTATGACCCCCATGGACTGTAGCCCACCAGGCTCCTCTGTCCATGGGGTTTCCCAGGCAAGAATATTGGGGCAGTTTGCCATTTCCTACTCCAGGGGATTTTCCTGACCCAGAGATCAAACCCTCGGCAGGCAAATTCTTTGCCACTGAGCCATCTGGGAAGCCCATACGCCCACAGCACATTGGGAAGATGATGTCACTGAACAAGAGAAACCTATGTCTTTAATTTGCTGAATGTATGAGAAAGCAACCTTGAATGATTACTTCCTACCGTAGTAGGGGAGGTAAGAGATCTGCTGTTTGGAAAGCAAAGTGAACCAAGGTAGATTCTTGATCGTGTCTCCATGGGACTGTGGAAAAGCTGAGGCTAGAGTTCGAGGCAGCTTGAGCTGAAGCTCAAGCCAATGTCAGCCCCACAGTGTCCACTTTCACGGACACTTTGACGCCTCGGAGTGAGGAGCCCGATCCCTGCATTGAGCCCAGGGTCTGAGAGATCAAGGGACTCCTCCCACTGGGCGAGCCAGGCTTGCCATGAACACAGGCAAATGGACGTGTTCAGATTCAGTTTCTGGAGGTTGTGAGCCCTTATTACTCACCAAGCTGTATATCTTCTTAGAAAATAAAACTCTAAGTCACCCTCAGACAGCACTGCCAAGGGAAACCTCAACAGCATGTCAGCCAGCTCCAAGACTGCATCCTGTTAACCACCTACACACAGATTTGTCCAAAGCCCACAGACCTTTGCCCGCAAGCCTGGTACACTGAAAAGGGAAACACCTCTGTGTATGGATGTATCGAGTCAAATGCTATTGTAGGCAGAAACCCAGTAATCAGCTGGGAAAGGACACGAAAGAACAACACTTTTCTGTTGGGCCCAACCAGTTTCATGATTTCCTCATGAAAAATTGTGTGTGTCAGTCAAGGCTAGGGCATCACGTGTGTTAGAAACGAACTAGGAGAGAGGCCAGGAAGTCAGAACCAGAGTTCATGCTCTCCACCACATCTGATGGTTTGTTCTTGCCAGTTGTTTTCAGGTGGTCATCACTTGTGTTCTGGGATGGAGAAATTTGTGGCTTAGGGGACGTGGCTGCATGGAGACTTCTCAGTGGAAGTGGGTGTCTGTACTTAGTGAGAAGTCGGCCAAGTTGATCTCCAACGTCCTTTCTGGCTGTAAGACTCGTGTTGCTAAACCATGGGCCAAGCTGGCCTGTGAGTCTCACCTGTCGTGAGACTGGAGTGGGGTTTACCATTTTCACTCAAAGCTTCTACCCATAGCACAGACCAGCTCCAACACGCATGCTGAGTTGTACACATCGCTGTCCTGCTGGGAACAGATGGCAGGGCTCTAGACAGGCGTGTGTGTTCCAGGAGAAGACCACTCGCTACCTGGCTTCGCAGCATCACTGGCCCCCCCAGCTGTGGGCCCGCCTGCCTCTGCACATCCTGCCTGCTCCGGGAAAGATTCCTCCGTCCCCCAGCCCTCACTGGACTCCACCTTACCCCATGCTCTTGGGTTATAAGAGGAAGAAATCCACTTGAGTTGGCTCAGAGGAAGCAAGAACAGCCCTCAGCGGGGGGAGGCGGGCGGGCCCTTCTTCCCTCCGTCTTGGGCCACAAGGTCTCTGCCTTTGGTCTGCCTGCCTCCTGAGCCCTGTGGGCCGCCCTGCCTCCTGAGCCCTGTGGGCTGCCCTGCCTCCTGAGCTCTATTGGCCGCCCTGCCTCCTGAGCCCTGTGGGCTGCCCTGCCTCCTGAGCTCTATTGGCTGCCCTGGCTCCAGAGGTCCGTGTTCCCCCACAAATACTGCTTGCACTTTGCTTTATCCTCCGCTCCCGCCTCACTTTTCCACTACCTTTCAGCTCAGCTTCTCACAACTGACTGACTTAATTCTGGGTCCCCTCTGCAGATGTCCTACAAAAGTCAGATTGGTGCCCACTTACCCCTCATCTGACCAGTAGATGGAAGCATGTGTGTCTACAGAGCCCCCTCCAGTGCAGGGACAGGGGGCTTCCCAAGGAAGCAGTTCCACTAGCTGAGCATCTGCTAAAGGTGCCCTCTGCAGAACACTCAGGAACCCTGGGTCCCCGCTCCAGGGCATTCCTCTCTGTGGAGGAGGGTCTGTGCCTGGAGTCCCAGCTAAAGAGAGAGCACTGGGGACCATCTACCAGTGAGCCTCAGGTAATAGTGGAAACTCTGAGGAAAGCACTTTACAGTTTTAAAATTCCTGTGACTCCCATGTAAAGACAAAAGAACGGAGACTGCTCAACCGATGGAAGAGAAGGCGACTTGCTTACATGAAGATCCAGCTAATAAAGGACCATTTCACTCACACTATCAGCAACAATTTTAAAGTACTTGAGTTCTAGTTCTGAGAAGGTTAAGGTGATACTTGTGTTCACACAAGGTCAGTTTTCATGCCAATCCCAAAGAAGGGGAATACCAAAGAATGTTCAAACTACTGTATCAGTTCAGTTCAGTTCAGTTGCTCAGTCGTGTCCGACTCTGCAACCCCATGAATTGCAGCACACCAGGCCTCCCTGTCCATCACCAACTCCCAGAGTTCACTCAGACTCACGTCCATCAAGTCGGTGATGCCATCCAGCCATCTCATCCTCTGTTGTCTCCTTCTCCTCCTGCCCCCAATCCCTCCCAGCATCACAGTCTTTTCCAATGAGTCAATATCTGAGGTTACTGATATTTCTCCTGGCACTCTTGATTCCAGCTTGTGCTTCTTCCAGTCCAGCGTTTCTCATGATGTACTCTGCATATAAGTTCAATAAGCAGGGTGACCATATACAGCCTTGAGGTACTCCTTTTCCTATTTGGAACCAGTCTGTTGTTCCATGTCCAGTTCTAACTGTTGCTTCCTGACCTGCATACAGATTTCTCAAGAGGCAGATTAGGTGGTCTGGTATTCCCATCTCTTTCAAAATTTTCCACAGTTTCTTGTGATCCTCACAGTCAAAGGCTTTGGCATAGTCAATAAAGCAGAAATAAATGTTTTTCTGGAACTCTCTTGCTTTTCTGATGATCCAGCAGATGTTGGCAATTTGATCTCTGGTTCCTCTGCCTTTTGTAAAACCAGCTTGAACATCTGGAAGATCACAGCTCATGTATTGCTGAAGCCTGGCTTGGAGAATTTTGAGCATTACTTTACTAGCGTGTGAGATGAGTGCAATTGTGCAGTAGTTTGAGCATTCTTTAGTTGTACTCATTTTACTTGCTAGCAAGGTTATGCTCAAAATCCTTCAAGCTAGGCTTCAATAGTGCGTGGACCGAGAACTTCCAGGTGCACAAACTGGGTTTAGAAAAGGCAGAGGAACCAGAGATCAAATTGCCAACATCTGCTGAAGAAGGCAAGGGAATTCTAAAAAACATCTGTTTCGTTGACTACGCTAAAGCCTTTGATTGTGTGGATCACAACAAACCATGGAAAATTCTGGAAGAGATAGTACCACACTACCTTACCTGCCTCCTGAAAAGCCTGTATGCAGGTCAAGAAGCAGCAGTTACAACTGGAGATGGAATGACAGACTGGTTCAAAATTGGAAAGGAGTATGACAAGGCTGTATGTTGTCACCCTGCTTATATAATTTATATGCAGAGTATATTGTGTGAAGTACTGGGCTGGTTGAATCACAAGCTGGAATCAAAGTTTCCAGGAGAAATACCAACAACCTCAGATTTGCAAATGATCCACTCTAATGGCAGAAGGTAAAGAGGAACTAAAGAACGTCTTGATGAGGCTGAAAGAGGAGAGTGAAAAAGCTGGCTTAAAACTCAACATTCAGAAAACTAAGATCATGGCATCCAGTCCCATCACTTCATGGCAAGTAGGTGGGAAAACAATGGAAACAGTGAGAGACTTTCTTTTCTTGGGCTCCAAAATCACTGTGAATGGTGACAGACTGCTGCCATGAAATTAAAAGACACTCCTTGAAAGAAAAGCTATGATAAACCTAGACAGCATATTAAAAAGCAGAGACATCACTTAGCCGACAAAAGTCTGTATAGTCAAAACTATGGTTTCTCCAGTAGTCACGTGCAAATGTGAGAGTTGGACCATAAAAAAGGCTTAACACTGAAGAACTGATACTTTTGAACTGGAGAAGACTTGAGAGACACTTGGACTGCAAGGAGATCAAAACAGTCCATCCTAAAGGAAATCAACCCTGAATATGCATTGGAAGGACTGAAGCTGGAGCCCCAATACTTTGGCCACCTGATGGGAAGAACTGACTCACTGGAAACAACCCTGATGCTGGGAAAGATTGAAGGCAGGAGGAGAAGGGGATGACAGAGGGTGAGATGGTTGGATGGCATCACCAGCTCTATGGGCATGAGTTTGAGCAAGCTCTGGGAAATAGTGGAGGACAGAGTATCCTGGCATGCTGTCATCCAGGAAGTCTCAAAGAGTCAGACACAGCTTAGGGACCGAACAACAAGCGTGCGCTGAAAAGCGCTTTGAACATCTCAGTGTAATGGCTGTTTCTGCCCCCATTCTACAGACACAGAGACAAAGGCACAGAGGTGAACCGTCCCCAGCCCTATGGCTCTCCAGCCCTCGATTTTCAAGCCCATCTAGTCATTGTAGCAGTCTGAGTACAGGCTGGAAAAGTCCAGACACAGAGCGTTTCAGAAGGGAGTGAGTTTATTAAGGACAGAGAGCAGGGACAGTGAAGGCGCTGCAAATGCAGTGGATCGATCTCCTGACCAGGGAGAGTCACGGGACGCTGTTAGGACAGCAGGCTAGCTCAAGGGAGAGCTGACGCCTTTCGTGGGCTAGTAGCCAATTTTTATAGCTTCAAGACAAATCCCTACTGGAGAGTGGCATCGGTTAGGGCACTATAGGGTGAGTACCAGGAGGGGCATTTTTGCCTGGTTTGGGGTCAGGAACCTTGCTAGTGATGATCAAGGGGCTTTTGGCAGTGGTTACAAAGGGGCTCCATCGATTCCAGAGGTGACCTTGGTTCTGGGCTCCATGTCTGTGGCCTTTGTTCAAGTCCTCACACCTGTGACCTTGGGCTGGGACTCCATAGTCCTCAGAATCATTGGGAATGGGGATAACATGCCAGGTGCAGACTGCCGGGGGCTACTGGAGGACTGAGACGCCTTGCAATGGGGCTGTTGCTTCATATTTTAATGAAGTTCCACAGTTCCTTCTAATGAACAGCCAGATCTGGAAACCGTTGCAGTCGACAAAGTTTTCAACCCAGAAACAAGGGTGGTTGTGCTCTCCTGGCCATGGAGGGCTTCAAGAGAAGTTTCCAGCTTTCCTGAGAGACCGCAGTGGTGTCTGCTCTGTAGGCATCACAACCCCCACAGCCTACCCTGAGGACCAGAGGATGAGGCCACATTGACCAGAAGCCTCCTATGCTCACCTGAGGCCCCAAGGTGAGAATACCACCTCCCCACCAGGGCGCAAGGGTTAAGTGAGAGATTATACTGCTTGTGGTTCAGTATCTGCCCTGTAATATATGTTCAAAAATGTTTATTATCGAATCTCTGGTGACGCAGATGGTAAAGAACCTGCCTGCAGTGCAGGAGACCCGAGTTCGTACCCTGGGTTGGAAAGATCTCCTGGAAAAACACATGGCAACCCGCCCCAGTATCCTTGCCTGGGAAATTCCATGGACAGAGGAGTCTGGTGGGCTAAGGTCCGTGGGGTCTCAAAGAGTCAGGCACAGCTGAGTGACTCTCTCACACTTCCTGTTTCCAGAGGTAGTGTCACTAAGCGACAGAGGCAGCCTGCACCTGGCAGCTTTCTCTTCTAGCCGTTTCACAGGAAATGGCCAAACCCATGAACGGGGATGAAAAGCAGAAGACCCAGGGAATCCTACGCTGGATCATGGCAATTGCTTTTATCAAACAGGCAGAAGAGTAACTCTGGTTTGAGGCCAAACAAAGGCAAATATTGACTGGCCCTCAAGCCTTGCACACTGGTGTGGAACCCTGTGGGTGCAGGTCCCCCAGGGCCATGTCTCCCCAACCCCCACTCTCTCCAGCAGGGCCTCCAGAGTGGGCGAGTTGGTCCCCCCGTGCATGTCAGTTTTCCCATCAGCTCCCTCCTGGGGGTGAGGTAAACAGTGCCAGGAGGAAGTGCTTGTCTCCCCATTGCCCAGTGGGCATAGCCTTATGCTCCACATACTGGGACTTCAGGTCCTTCAGTTCCTCCAGCGTCTGCTCTGACTTCCTTCCTCTTGACTCACGCAGCTAGGAGATGTGAGCACTAAGAACAGGTGGAGAAAATGCCTCTTCTTGGTCACTCCTTGGAAGGCAGGCACTTCCAGTCCTTCCCTTAAGTCCTAGACACCTTGGGGTCCACAGTGGTAAAGAATGGAAGGGGTGTGATGCTCAGAGTTCTCACTGGGATGGTGCCGTAGTTGGCACTCAGGACACACAAGGAGAGGCGGACACCTCTGAACTGGGCAGCCCCTCACCTCAGTGGGTAGCAAGGAGCCTAGACACGTGTTTGTTTTGGTGCAACAGTTGGCTTCTTATACCCTGAACGAGTCCCATATGAGAACATTATCCCAGATGAGGTTTATAACATAAACCCTAGCTGGAAAAGTTATTCACTGCCTTCCATCTTCACCATGAACCGAGTGCACAGCTCTGTTATTTATCCAAGCAGAGACTGCACACCTACACAATCCACTTTGGGTTTAGAGAAGGCGGTTATGCTCATGAGGACTAACTTGCCAAACCAATCTAAATCAGGTTGAATAGCAAAGCCAGCAGGCAGGCTGCAAACACGCCGACTGACCCTGGAGCTGAAATGGTGGGGAAGAGCAGGATCCGGTTGAGAGCCAGCGGCAGGGTCAGCCCAGGGTGAAGCCTCCATCCAGGGAGCTTGCCAAAGGCAGCCTGCAAGCGCCATCACTGGGCCTGCAGGAGCTCCACTGGTTTCCCGGCACCCGGCACCATCCCCTCGCTTGGCTGCAGAGAGACGTGATAATGGGGGCAGAAATAGCTCCTTCCTCTCGAGTGGGGAAGGAGGGGGAAGGGGGAGGCGGTGTGCTGGCTGAGAAGTTAGTGATTTCCTGAAGGCTTGGACTAAACCTGTATAAAGGGAAGTCTGTGTGTGTGCACAGTTGCTCAGTCATGTCCGGCCTGGCGACCCTTTGGCTCCTCTGTCCGTGGGATTTCTCAGGCAAGAATACCAGAACGGGTTGCCCTTTTCCTCTTCCAGAGGATCATCCCAACCCAAGGATCGAACCCACATCTCCTGTGTCTTCTGCATCCTGGGGTCTTGCATTTTGCTATTTGGTTCAGGACCCATTGTCCAGCATTTGAAAGAAATTAGAAGGATATAAGTCAGACTGTGGAAGTATTCAAATTAATGATTAATGAGAGCACAGCTTCTAATTGCACTGCTTCAGTTGATCATGTATAGGCAATGTCAGCCACACCCGTCCTCAGAAAATGTGAGGTCACTTCCTGTACAGGTGAGAAGGGGGTTGGAGAAAAGAGAGAAGAGGTTCTGGGGCAGAAACTCTGGCTCAAATTGCAGCTGTTTGGAACCGGTCTCTATCTTGCATTTCTCTGTTATAAAGGGTGGAGTGTCCCTGGTGGCTCAGAGGTGGCTCAGAAGGTAAAGAATCTGCCTGCAATGCAGTAAACCCAGGTTTGATCCCCAGCTTGGGAACCTGGGTTCCCTGGAGAAGGGAATGGCAACCTACTCTACTGTTCTTGCCTAGAGAACTCCATGGACAGAGGAGCCTAGTGGGCTACCGTCCATGGGGTTGCAAAGAGCGACTAACACTTTCACTTTCTTACAAAGGGTGCAACACGGTGCCTACCTTACCTTGCTTCCTCTAACACTGTAGTCTGTCAAAGGATATCCATATGTTAATTATTTTATTAGTGTGGGCCATTTGCGTGACAAATGACAGAAAGTCAAACTGCTAAAGCAAAAAAATAGTAGGCATCTGCCCCATGGGCCCAAATATAAAGGATGGAAAAGCAGTGGTGTAATGTAGTTTATAGGCCCATTTTTTCTCTTTCTCTTTCCTTTTTGGCTGCACCTCGTGGCATGCAGGATCTTAGTTCCCCGACATGGGGTTGAACCCGTGCTCCCTGCAGTGGAAGCAGAGTGCTAACCACGAGACCACCAGGGAGGTCCCTATAGGCCTGTTTCCTGAATACTCATTCCATGAGGTTATCATTTATTGGCGGCTTATCAGGAAGGAACTCAGCTGGTGTTCTCCAGATGACTGCATTCTGATAGAACAAGTGCTGAGCTTACAGAACCTGGCGGTTCCTACAGGCTGGCAGTCATCATGTCCCCTGTGTCTCCTTTCTCAAATCTCCATGCTTTTACAGCCCTGACCTCCTGCTCCCCAGCATCACTCTGTGGGCAAACATGCTCAAGAGGACTCGGGAGAATTCTCGTTGCTGCATTGAATTGCCTTCTTCAAAAAATGGAGTAACAAGTTCCAGGGAGACGTGAGAATTGTGACGCAGTGGCAGTGCTAAAACTCCTAGGCCCAGGGGAAGAGTGTGTGTGAACATGACTTCAGGAGAAGCTCAGACGGCCTTGCCTGGTGGGTCAGTGCTGGGCAAGAAGCCATAGGCAGATCGCCCCTCCTTCCAGGCTAGCACTTGGAGTCAGCGTTGGGCCCTTGTCTGGCACACTGCTTGGCACACATGAGACATTTCATAAGTACTTGTTAAATGAGTAAACTGATGAAGTTGAGAATTAAGATGGAAATGGACAAGAAGAGTAGAACAGAGATATTCTGAAGAAGGCAAACCAGAATTAGTAATCTATATGGAAGATGAGCCAATTAAAAAGCAGAGACATTACTTTGCCAACAAAGGTCCATCTAGTCAAGCCTGTGGTTTTCCCAATGGTCATGTATGGATATCAGAGTTGGACTATAAAGAAAGCTGAGTGCCAAAGAATTGATGCTTTTGAACTGTGGTGTTGGAGAAGACTCTTGAGAGTTTCTTGGAGTGCAAGGGGATCCAACCAGTCCATTCTAAAGGAGATCAGTCCTGGGATTTCTCTGGAGGGAATGATGCTGAAGCTGAAGCTCTAATCCTTTGGCCCTGATGCGGAGAACTGACTCATTGGAAAGGACCGTGATGCTAGGGAACATTGAAGGTGGGAGGAGAAGGGGACGACAGAGGATGAGATGGTTGGATGGCATCACTGACTCAATGGATGTGAGGTGGGAGTTGGTGATGGACAGGGAGGCCTGGCATGCTGTGGTCCATGGGGTTGCAAAGAGTCACACACGACTGAGCAACTGAACTGAGCTGATAGAGGATGAGGGAGAAGAAAGATCCAAAACGAAATGAAGATTTGGGGTATTTTTATTTGTTTACTGAGGATTGGTAGGGAAAGGGCTTCCCAGATGGCACTGGTGGTAAAGAACCCACCTACCTATGCTGGAGACATAAGAGACACGGGTTCAGTCCCTGGGTTGGGAAGATCCCCTGGAGCAGGGCATGGCAACCCACTCCAGTATTCTTGCCTGGAGAATCCCATGGTCAGAGGAGCCTCGTGGGCTACAGTCCATGGGGTCAGAAAGAGTGGGACATGAACCGAAGCGACTGAGCATGCACGCATGCACAGCAGAGAAAGGCTTTGGCAATTCCCCTCTGGACGTGGAGATTCCACACTGCAGTCAGGGCACCCACGTTGAAGATGTGGTACTGAAGGCTGGGGTCTGCAAGCAGCAGTCAGTGACACGGAGGTGACAGTTGCTGGAAGTGGGAGAGATGAGCGGAGAGAGATGGGAAGAGTTTGGCAGGAAACCGATGTCATCAGACAGATGGTGGTGTTCGATGATGGTGATGGTGATGGTTGTTGATGATGGTGATGGTGATGGTGTTTTCATGGAGAGATGTGGGAAGCCTGGGCCAGATGGAAAGGGAGGGGAAGAATCCCTCACGCCCTTAAGAAATAGCCCCTTGCTTCATGCCACGTCCCAAGCTGTGCCCAGGGCTGGTGGGCACATTCAGACCCACATAACCCACTTCTGCTCCAGGGTATTCCTGGTGGGTTTCTGGGAAGGACAAACCCTTGTCTTTCTTAATTTGACTTGAGGGACTGAGGCTGCTGCGTGTCCTGGGTGAGAGGGTATTGGGAACCTTGGGTTGGTAAAAATGTAAAAGTCCAGTTTCAGTATTGTCCCGCTGCCCAGCGGTTCTATGGAAGGTTAATTCTTCCTTCTGCTGGAAGAAACTGAGTCCCTCCAAAGGGTCTTAGCCACCTGCCCACCAGTCCCTGACCCAAAGGGATCCAGGCATCCGTGAGCCGCCACAAGCTGTGATCTGACAAGAGCCGCTCCTGTCTCCCTTCAGCGCCCTTCCCGGCCCCTGTGTCCAGCTCATCGGTGCTTTCTCCTTCAGTGTCTGCCCCAGCTTCTGCTTCTCGCCTGGCCCAGTGTCCCTCCCGCAAAACCCAGCTCCTCCCCACCACATCACGTGAGTCCCTGCGCTCAGCTGCCTGGAGATGCCTCCGCTCAGAACCCCGCTGATTGGAAGTTACTGGGAATAATTTGTTCCACTTCTAAATTGATTTCTCACCCCAGCCAGTTAGGAATGCATGACCCAGGAGAGGCAAGACAGGGATAGGGGATTAAGAGGAACAAATGACTATGTATAAAATAAGCTACAAGGATATATTGTAGAGCATGGGGAATATAGCCAATATTTTAGGTGCAGTATAATCTATAAAAATAATGAATCAGTGTGCTATGCGCTTGAAACTATTTTAAGTCTTGTGAATCAACTATAATTAAAGAAAGCATGTCCCTCGTAGAAAGTTGAGAAAGTACAGAAACATGTAAAAGAGGCAGAAAAAAAGACTGTCTATGAAATAAATTGTTGCTTAGCCTGTAAGTCGAGTTCCACTCTTTGGGACCCCATGGACTATAGCCCACCAAACTCCTCTGTCCAGGGGATTTCCCAGGCAAGAATACTGGAGTGGGTTGCCATTTCCTCCTGCAGGAGATCTTCTCCACTCAGGGACTGAACCCACATCCCCTGTGTTGCAAGGTGGATTCTTGACCACTGAGCCACCAGGAAAGACCCATCTGCCAGTTCTTCTTGGCTCACTCCCCCAGCCCTTCCTGGCCTTTCCTTGCCTTTCCTCTCTGACCTTTAACCTGGCCTGCTTGCTTCCCTGACTTTCCTTCATGCAGAGAAATTGATGACAAAAGTGAGAGGCCTCAGGAAGTTTATTTTACTAACTTTTTTTCAAATGTACTTACAAACGTATACTTTGCAGTGTATATGTATCCATATATACACAAATAGACTCATAGCTTACATACTCTTCTGCAAGTTGCCCTTTTTACTTAATATACAGTGGGCATCTTTCCATATTAGCTTCTAAAGCTCAGCCTCCTTTTCACAGCCTCATAGGATTTATAGGGATGTATTTATGATAAGCCTCACAGGATTTATGATAAGTTATTTAAATATTTTGCCTTTTTAGGTGTTCCCAAGCTTGTGTTTCATTTCTTTTAATATTTTATGGATGATTTATTTGGCTGTGTCGCGTCTTACCTGCAGCACACAGTATCTTCACTACATTTGGGTTTCTGCTTTGCCGGATAAACCATTCTTCGCTGAACATCCTAGCCCACGGATCCTTGTGTTACATGACCAAACCTCTTTTAGGAGGCACCATCCTTGAATAAGGGACTAGCGTCTTTAGGAGGAGGGCTTCTCAGTTGGTGTTAGTGGTAAGGAATCCACCTACCAGTGGAGACTCAGTTTCGATCCCTGAGATGGAAAGAAGGAAATGGCAACCTAGTCCAGTATTCTTGCATGGAAAATTCCACTGACAGAAGAGCCTGGAAGGCTACAGTTCGTGGGGTTGCAAAAGAGTCGAACGTGACTTAGCAACTGAACAACCGTTGACATCAAGCCGCTATGCGTGTGTGTTGCTAAAAGATCAACTAGCATAGAGAACTTATAGGGAAAGCAAGAAGTCCCTAGACCATCCCCACCTCCTCAGTCTCTTTTTATCGAGACCATGACTTACAGCTTTTTGTTTTCCTAGAATTTAAAATTGCTGTTTGTTCTCCTCTCTGTCTTTACCCTCAAGTGTTTTCAAGTTTTCAGTCATGCTAATAATTCCGTAGAGTTCCTCTTTCCCATCTGGAACCATCAGTCATCTTTCTCCAAACCAAATTATCCTGCTGCCCCCCTAGGAGTTCTCATCACTTTTTGTTGTTTTCATCCTCAAGTAGCTTCCTAACAAAGAATATAAAAGAAGTAACTGTTTTCAGTCTGAAATGTCTGAAATGTCTTTACCTCCTGCTTCATTGGCCATTCGGCTGGGGATTAAAGTCCAGGTTGAGGTCATTTTCTTCAGAAACAGTAACACGTTGAGGCATAGCATATTAGCATCCAGTATTGCTGGAAAAGGCTGCATATATTTCCTTGTAGGTGAACACTTGGTTGCAAATAGTACGCAGTGTGTGTGTAGGTTAGGAGGGCATGGGGCTCCAGATCGAAACTGCCTGACTTCGAGCCCCAGCTCTGTTACCCTTTGTGCCCAGGTGATCTCAGCGTCCTTGTCTGTGGAATAGGACCGATCATAATACCTACTCAGAGGGCTGTTGTAAGGACTGAGGAGGAGTGCTTAGAAGAATTCCTGGCACATATTAGAGTTCCTGGGACTAATAGTCATGTTTTTCCTTATTGAAGCTTTTTATTTTCCTTTATCTTCAGTTTTCTGACATTTCACTAAATGTGACCTGTACTAGGACACATCAGACAATTCATATCTGATATAATGAAATACTTGATGTGACCTAAGATGGGGTTTATTTTATTTTATTTTTTGATGTTTACTGAACTCAACACTTGATACTGCATTCAGTTTGATGATATCCCTTTAATATATCTGTTATATTTCTTTGCTAATTTCATTTCCTCCACTTTCTCTGTTCTCTCTTTTTTGATCTACTATTAGAGGTTGATTCCTAGATTGATTCTTTAAGGGTTTAACCATTTCTCTCAATTTCCTACATTGCCTTTTTAAAATATACGTATAATTATTCATTTGGCTGCGCTGGGTCTTAGCTGTGGCATGCAGGATCCTTTAGTTGCAGACTGTGGGATCTAGCTCCCCGACCAGGGGTTGAACGCAGGCCCCTTTCATTGGAAGTGGGGAGTCTTAGCCACTGGACCACCTGGAAGATTTCCTCATCTTTATTTTCAAATCCTTCAGGATGATTTTTTAATCACAGTTTTTCCATCTCTAAAAACTGGGAATATTGTAATTAGCTTCCAGTTAAAATAAATAAAATTTTAAAATAAAAACATAAAAACTCTGGCTATTTTTTGTATTTCTTAGCATCTTCTTTCACAGGTGCTCCCCTCTGTGGCTTTCTCTTAGGATGCTAATTAGAGGGTGTTCTCTTATGTCCCCTGAATTCTGTCTGTTTTCTGTTTGTTGTGAAGTATGTCTTTCTCTTTTGTGCTGAAGGTTTTCCTAATCATGACTTCTTATTGGTTCACATTTTTTGAACAAGGGAATTGCATGTTTGATAGGAGCTCTGTGTGTGTGGGCAGGATCTTTCAGCTAACAGACTTCCCTTTGTGGCAAGCAGGTGGAGACCTGGCCGTGGTTCTGGGGATCCTGAAATGCCAGCATGTGGAGAACCTAAATATGGGGCAGCACCTGTTCTCACTGCCCTGATGTTCCCCAGAGTTTATTCAGTTTTTTTAGAAAAATCCTATGTAATGTCTTGTTATGTTTCAGACAGATCACAACTATCCAGGAAAGTAAATATTATCTCAGTGTTTCAGAGGGACACATTTAGCCTTAGAGAGGTTAAATAAAACATCCAGGGTCTCACAGCCAATGTGAGGTGAAGGGAGAATTAAACTCAAGTCTCTCTAACCCCAAAAGTCATACGCTCCTAACCACAAGAGGTGCATGATTTTGGTAGAGCTTGGCTTACACCCCTCCCCCACAGATCAATCTTTGTTCTGGTCTTATACAGATATTGGAGGATCTTTGTGTTGAGTCACTTTGCTTTTTAGCCTCTATTCAGCCTTAATCTTTATCCTCAAGAGAAACAGCCAGATTCCCTGGATGTTTGTTAAACTTGGCTTTCTTGACAAGAAGAAAGGCTCTTGACTTGGCGTTACCCTTTCAGGCCCTCTCCCACTGAAAATGCAGAGGGCATCGCACTTAGGCACGTCCTCTGAAGCTGAGGAGGACTCTGTCGGATTGTGGCGGCACCACAGTGCACCAGGGCCCACGACAGAGCTCTCTGGTGCCTGGGCACTGCCTCTGCTCTGGACGGAAGTGGAGGCGCTCTGCTGCATGAGTGGCAGAGCCTTTCTCTCTTGACTTTTCAACGTCATCCAAAGTAAAAGTGAAAGTCGCTCAGTCATGTCTGACTCTTTGCAACCCCATGGACCATAACAGTCCATGGAATTCTCCAGAGCAGAATACTGGAGTGGGTAGCCTTTCCCTTCTCCAGGGATCTTCCCAACCCAGGGATCGAACCCAGGTCTCCCGCATTGCAGGCAAATAGTTTATCAGCTGAGCCACTGGGGAAGCCCAACAGCCTCCCGGGGCACTCAGATAGCCCTGTGACAAGGTCCACAGGGCAAGGAATTAAGGCTTCCTACCCACAGCCAAGAGAGCGAGCTGCTTGGAAGTGGATCTTCCAGCCCAGTCAGACATTCAGACGATTGCTGACTCAACTCGTATCTTGACAACAACAGTCTCATGAGAGAGCCCCCAGGCTAAAACTGTCTCAGTCAAATCTGAATTCTTAACCTATAGAAACTGCAAGATAATAAACGTTTCTTGTTGTTTTAAAACACTAAATTTGGGGGTTATTTATAACACAGCACTAGATAATACAGTGAGTCACAGTAAACAAGATGAAGAAAATTCCGATATGTATTTGAAAAGAAAAGGAACCCTTGTATTTATTCAAAAGTCTTATCTTTTAGAACATATGGCAAAGTTCTCCTGATTAGGTAGAGTTGGTTTCACTCATTGTTCTTCTCTGTGAGTGTACACATCTCCTCATTCATACTTATCTATTCACGAGGCCGTAATTACTCCTTTCCTGGGATAGTCCTTGTCCACCATTGCTGTAAGAATCCTTGGAGGTAGACAAGTGGAGAGGGAGGGGGGAGGGAAATTCCTACTGATAGCAAACCATAGCTGAGAACAAGGTCCAGACGTTCTCGTCCACCAGTGAGCCCAGTCATCTTCCAGTTCCTACTGATGGTTCTAGGGTTATCAGCCCTGCTTTTCCAAGCCGCTTTCCAGGAAGGAGACCCTCAGTGTTCAGCCGTCGTGGGCTGAAGCTGTGTTTTAAACGGCAGCTTGCAGTTTGGTAGGAAGCAAGTTTGGGCGCCCTCTGGTGGCCTTCTGACAAACTGTACCACCCAGACTTTTCTGGGCCCTTTATTTCTATTTTTAATATTTACTGACTAATTTTTGGCTGCACTGGGTCTTCCTTGCTGTGCGTGAGCTTTCTTTGGTTGTAGAGAGTGGGGGCTACTCTCACCCCACTGTGGGGAGATGTGTGGGCTTCTTATTGCGGTGGCTTCTCGTTACGGAGCACGGGCCTAGGGCGCCGGGGCTTCAGGAGTTGCAGTTCCCAGGCTCTAGAGCACAGGCTCAATAATTGTGGCGCAGGGGCTTAGTTGCCTCGTGGCATGTGGAATCGTCCCCAACCAGGGATTGAACCCTTGTCCCCTCCATTGCAAGGCAGGCTCTTAACCACTGGACCACTGGGGAAGCCCCTGGGCCCTTTATTTTTAAGCACCTTGGCCACATAGGAGTGAATTTAACCCATTTTCTATATGTACAGTATATATACAGCAGCTGGAAGTGTGATTTTACCACATAGATAAAAATCTTAGCTCCATCCTTTTATTTTTTTAAACCAGTTGCAGACATTTCTCATTCCTTCCCACATTTATCTATACCTTCATGGTGAAACTAATGGGTTATGGTTATTGGCTGTACAAATTGTAATAAAATCATAACAATCCTATTGCCCAGTCTGTCTCCTGGGAAGTCTTGGAGAAGTGGCTGCAAAATTGATTAAAATTTTCCTGAGTGCTAGAATAGCAATGGTTGACTCAACTTCTCTTATATTTCATGCTTTCTGGTTTCAGAAGTGCCTGGCACAAGATTGCAGATACTAGCTATCAGTTTGTTTACCCTCCCCACTCTACGCCCTTACCAAGTCATTATTTTTCCTGCTTTTGCCTTTTTTGATGAAAGGGTAGGAAAAATATGGGCAAAATATAATCAGAAGATACAAAAGGGTGATAACAGATACTGATGTGAAGAGCTTTACATAAGTAAAGATAATTCCGTGGTGAGGAACATGTGCTTTGCACAGTGATAATATGTTGGGAAAGAACAAATTCATAATAAACATGCTAACCACTTTGACTGTCTTAGAATGCCACACCATAAATTGAGAACAGAATTAGACTGAACTTAATGAACGAACAGCTTCATTCCCATTCATTTCCAAAGGAATGTTAGGTAGCTTTCTGCAATATATATACAGCAGCTGGAAGTGTGATTTTACCACATAGATAAAAATCTTAGCTCCATCCTTTTATTTTTTTAAACCAGTTGCAGACATTTCTCATTCCTTCCCACATTTATCTATACCTTCATGGTGAAACTAATGGGTTATGGTTATTGGCTGTACAAATTGTAATAAAATCATAACAATCCTATTGCCCAGTCTGTCTCCTGGGAAGTCTTGGAGAAGTGGCTGCAAAATTGATTAAAATTTTCCTGAGTGCTAGAATAGCAATGGTTGACTCAACTTCTCTTATATTTCATGCTTTCTGGTTTCAGAAGTGCCTGGCACAAGATTGCAGATACTAGCTATCAGTTTGTTTACCCTCCCCACTCTACGCCCTTACCAAGTCATTATTTTTCCTGCTTTTGCCTTTTTTGATGAAAGGGTAGGAAAAATATGGGCAAAATATAATCAGAAGATACAAAAGGGTGATAACAGATACTGATGTGAAGAGCTTTACATAAGTAAAGATAATTCCGTGGTGAGGAACATGTGCTTTGCACAGTGATAATATGTTGGGAAAGAACAAATTCATAATAAACATGCTAACCACTTTGACTGTCTTAGAATGCCACACCATAAATTGAGAACAGAATTAGACTGAACTTAATGAACGAACAGCTTCATTCCCATTCATTTCCAAAGGAATGTTAGGTAGCTTTCTGCAAAGATGTATTTGGAAGCAAAAACTACTTCTCTCTTCACTTAGCCTTCAGGCCTTTCAATTATGAGATGAGCGGCATCCATTTACTGTGTACCACCTGCCTTTTGTAAATGTTCACCTTAATGGTTTTTTATTAACACTTCATAACTCTACTGTTGCTAAGCAACAGGCCAAGTCCGGGCTGTTCTCCACCAGGCCATAAAAATGTCTGCTTTAGTTTTGGTTCCGAAGGCAACTTGACTATATCAAAAAGGTGCTCTTCATGGTGGTTTTCCTCCTGACCTTCTCTTCTTTTTTATTACCCTGAACTGCGAAGCTTCAACCGTCTCAGAGCCGCCGCCGCGCAGCAAGCGCCCCCTCCAGGACACACCTCCCAGCATCCGCGGACTTGGGAGAGGGCAGAGTCAGGCAGGGCGGTTCAACTGCAAGCCCAATTGTCTGTTCATTTCCGTTCTCCTGAGCCAAAGAAAACAGCCGTTTGAATTATACAATGACAGCAGCTGCGGCGGCCCACACTCTGTAATCAGAGATGGCCACTGCTGGTCAGAGTGCCCGGAAAATGGGCGGGTAATGCTGACGGCTGCCTTTTTAAAAATCTGGACAAGTTCGAATACATTCTGCTAAGAAAAGGCAGCAGAGGAGAAGCTAAAAGGTGGGGTCGTCTCCTGAGCAGCTTTTGCCTCCCTCTTAAAAGCAGTGGCGCAGAGCCAGCTGCTGTCCCCCGGGGGCCGCGCCGCGCCCTCCGTCTCCGTCTCCACCTCCCTCCCCGACGTCCTAGCACTCTCAGCGGAGAAACGCGCGCTCGGAACGAGGGTCTGGCTCCGGAGTCTTCGGGCCCCAGCCCTTCTCCTTCCTGCCGAACGGGCGCTGATGTGGCCTCGAGGGGCGGGGAGGAGGCAAAGGCTGGGCGGCGCGGGTCGTGGGGTCTGTGGCAAAGGCATTTCCCACGCCGCCCGGTCCTCGGACAGAAGCGCTGCTCTTCCAGCGCCGTGGGTGTGGTTCTGAGCCCCGGTCTTGGAACTTTCTCCAGGATGATCTGCGGGCAGAGGGGAGAGGGCTCCAAACCACAGGTTCCACGAACAGCTTCTTAAACCTTTGTGATTTCCTACGAGATGAGAGCTTTAGGGGCAGCTTTTGTTCAACAGCTCTCAAAATAGCTCTGGAGGATACGGGTGGACCGCGTTTTGGGTTTTGTTGCTGCTCTTTTGGTCTTGGGCCCCCTACAGGACTTGAGGGCTCTTGGTTCCCCCACCAGATACTGAACACGCGGCCTCAGCAGTGAAAGTGCGGGCCTCCCAACCGCTGGACCAACAGGGAATTCCTAAACTGTGTTTCTGGTATTCATATAAGTAGATTTCAACTGCACCTGACTTTATAGTAATGGGAATGACTTCTGTAAAGCTCAACAGGATGGGGGCTAGTTGCAGCGCGGGGAGGAGGGATGGGGGGTGTTGGGAAGAGATGCACTTAAGAATGTTGGAACTTTCAGCCTGCCCCCACCCCCCACCCCCCAGACCACCAGGAACCACCAGGGATAGAAGAGGGGCTGGAGGTTGAGTTCAGTCGCCAGTGGCCAGGGACACCATCAGTTATGCCTATGTAATAAAGCCTCCATAAAAGCCCAAAATGACAGAGATTCCAGAAGCTTCCAGTTTGGGAACACATCCCCACGCTAGGAGGTGGTGGCCGCAGGAGACGGCATGGATGCTCTGTGCCCTTTCTCACATACCTTGCCTTCGACCTCTCTTCCATCCAGCTGTTCCCAAATGACAGTCTTCCTTGATATCGTAGGGGGATGGGTACCAGGATCTCTGTGAATACCAAAAGCCACGGATGCTCAAGCCCCTTATGTAAAATGGCCTGTATTTGTATATAACCTACACACATCCCCCCATGTTTAATTTTTTGAAAGACATATATTTAAATACTTACTTACTTATTTATCTGGCCCCTGGGATCTTCAGATCTTCACTGTGGCATGTGGGAGGTTTAGTTCTGGCATGCAAACTCTTCTGTTGTGGCATGTGGGATCCAGTTCCGCAACCCAGGCCTCTTGCACTGAAAGTGGGAAGTCTTAGCCACTGGATCACCAGGCATGGTCCCCTCCCATATACTTTAAACCATCCCTGGATCACTTATAATACTTAAAACAATGTAAATGCCATGTAAATAGTAGCCAGCATGCTGCAAATTCAAGTTTTATTTTTTGGAAATTTCTGGATTCTTTTTCCTTTCTTGCATGCAGAAACTGTGGTTATGGAGCACTGACTATATATCTTTTTATAGCAAACTGGTAATCTGAGAGAGCAAAATATTCTCCTGAGGTCTGTGTGCCGCTCTAGCAAATTAATCAAACCCAAAGCCGGGTGGTGGTGATGGAACCTCTGATTTACAGCTAATCAGTGACCTGCACCAGTGCTTGGCATCCGAAGTGGTGGGGGGAGCAACCTTGTAAGACTGAGCCCTCGACCTTTGGATCTGATGTTTTCTCCAGGTAGACAGTGTCAGAAATGGGTCGAATGGTAGGACACCCAACTGGTGTTGTGAAATTGCTTAGAGAGAGGAAAAACCTACACACATCTAGCAGCAAGAGTATCAGAAGTGAAGTGGAGTACTGAGTGTAAAAGAGACACAGGAGTGTTTTTCCTTTCGGTTTTTTAAGTCACTCTTCTATGAATTCATGTTGATTATATCTTACAAAGTTACTGGCTTACGGCAGATTGGAAATGTAAAGAAATCAGCCCTTTACCTGAGATCCCCTCCCATATACTTTAAACCATCCCTGGATCACTTATAATACTTAAAACAATGTAAATGCCATGTAAATAGTAGCCAGCATGCTGCAAATTCAAGTTTTATTTTTTGGAAATTTCTGGATTCTTTTTCCTTTCTTGCATGCAGAAACTGTGGTTATGGAGCACTGACTATATATCTTTTTATAGCAAACTGGTAATCTGAGAGAGCAAAATATTCTCCTGAGGTCTGTGTGCCGCTCTAGCAAATTAATCAAACCCAAAGCCGGGTGGTGGTGATGGAACCTCTGATTTACAGCTAATCAGTGACCTGCACCAGTGCTTGGCATCCGAAGTGGTGGGGGGAGCAACCTTGTAAGACTGAGCCCTCGACCTTTGGATCTGATGTTTTCTCCAGGTAGACAGTGTCAGAAATGGGTCGAATGGTAGGACACCCAACTGGTGTTGTGAAATTGCTTAGAGAGAGGAAAAACCTACACACATCTAGCAGCAAGAGTATCAGAAGTGAAGTGGAGTACTGAGTGTAAAAGAGACACAGGAGTGTTTTTCCTTTCGGTTTTTTAAGTCACTCTTCTATGAATTCATGTTGATTATATCTTACAAAGTTACTGGCTTACGGCAGATTGGAAATGTAAAGAAATCAGCCCTTTACCTGAGATAGTGTGGGCAGCACTGGCCTAGAGTCTGAACAATGCAAACCAAGATTTGTGTTTGATAGTTTACACTAGATTATTGGGGAAAGGAGAGAGGGAGAGAGAGCATTCACACACGATTAAAACTTGGCTCTTAGGAAAGTTGTGATTTGCCCACGGTGCAGGAATGTGGAAGGAGTATGAGCAGCAAGGGTAGGCGGGACTTCAGTGGCAATTTAATGATGTGTTATAGGCTTCATGCACCCAGGACCTTGTACTATATTCACATTAAAGACTCAGCTGCTACTAAATAAATGAAGAACAAAATAATGGGGGGGAAATTAAAGTTTTGTTTTTCTAATGCTAACTTTCTCCTATAACCTGGAAGGTTACAGCTGTTCTCCGATTTTTTAAATAAATTGTTTATACACAAGGGAAATGTTTTAAAGAAATCTAAGAAAGAGAAAGAAAGGCTAATGTAACAAGATACTGCAGGGGGGCGTTGCTGTGTAATAGCTCCCATGAGGGATGGGTGACAGGTTTTGGGCTGTGTGCTGACAACGCACCATGCCGTTATATAATAAAAGACACCCTCCTCCAGGCCTCTCTGCCTTCACCAACATACACAGCTACTGTAACTGCACAGAACACAATGAGACACGGGGGTCCAGACACATTCCCAAGGCAAGATGACAATCAGTTTTAAAAAAAAGGCAATCCTTGAAACACAGGGAGCAGATGATCTTGAAGACTGGAAAACTGTGACTCGGGTCTCCTAGCCTGCCCGGGTCCAGGCTCACTACTCTGTAGGGGCAGCTAAGATTTTGAGATTCTGGCCCATGTTATGTGAAATTATAACACATGTGTAAAAACCATTTCAATCCATAAAAGATGGTACAAATATGAGAAAGGTATTTGATGCTCCCTAACTGATGTTGTAAAAAGCTTCTGTGTGCTTTTTTCACCGCTCGCCCCAGTGTTACCTGCGGACTCCCAACACCCAGCCACATACTAACAAGGGGTCTCTTCACATTCGAGTCCTGAATGAGATGTGCTGAGCCATGGGCCTGTGCTGTGATCATGGCATGGCCAGCTGACACCTTGTATGTGAACTGGCTTCCTTGGTGGCACGGTTAGCTGTTGGGCATCAGACTATGCTAAATCTCACCTCCCAAGAAGCATGCCCAGGAGATCTAGTGTTTGAATAATAAAAAGTTCAGAAAGTGAGAACTGAGAAAGTGGAAGGAAAAACACTTTTTTTTTTTCCAAGAAAATCCCTAAGAAATTAAAAACATATGCAAGTTAAAATGACTAAGTGTCAGTCATGTACAAAGACACTTACCAAGGAAATTCAGAACACCAAGAACAAAGAGAAGATCCTAAAAAGTGCAAGAGAGGAGAAGCAGCAGTTGACATGCAAAGAAGTGACGATTAGAATGGCGACTTCTCAGTTGCAACACTGGAATCTAGAAGACAGTGGCTTTCTGGATAATGTCAAAAATCTGACTGATGTCAGATTCTTCCCAGTCTAGAAGCCCATACTACTACTACTAAGTCACTTCAGTCGTGTCCGACTCTGTGTGACCCTATAGATGGCAGCCCACCAGGCTCCCCCATCCCTGGGATTCTCCACAAAAGAATACCGGAATGGGTTGCCATTTCCTTCTCCAATGCATGAAAGTGAAAAAGTGGAAGTGAAGTCGCTCAGTCGTGTCCAACCCTCAGCGACCCCATGAACTGCAGCCCACCAGGCTCCTCCGTCCATGGGATTTTCCAGGCAAGAGTACTAGAGTGGGGTGCCAAAATACTTAGCCAAATTATCAATCATCAAATGCGAGAGGAGAGTACCCTTTGAAATAAGAGTATTTTATATAAGAAAATTCTCAAAAAAAGGGTAATCTCCCAATAAGCCATAAGAGAACTACTTCAAGACAGAATTTAGGTGTGTCGTGAAGGGAATCCAGGCTGAGGGGAGAGGTCTCCATGTGATGACAGACAACAGGTGTGGACACTGGTCTGGACTGGAGCAGGAAGGAAACAGGCTCCACGAGGGAGCCCTCCCAGGAAGAAAAAAACAAACAAACATGTGGGCCTAGTAGGTCCTGGAGCACTCGAGTTTTGAGAGGAAGTTTACATTTCTTGCAGAGAGCTTAAAGGAAAGGAGAAGGCAATGGCACCCCACTCCAGTACTCTTGCCTGGAAAATCCCATGGACGGAGGAGCCTGGTAGGCTACAGTCCATGGGGTCGCTGAGAGTTGGACACGACTGAGAGACTTCACTTTCACTTTTCACGTTCATGCATTGGAGAAGGAAATGGCAACCCACTCCAGTGTTCTTGCCTGGAGAATCCCAGGGACAGCAGAGCCTGGTGGGCTGTCGTCTATGGGATCGCACGGAGTCAGACACAACTGAAGTGACTTAGCAGCAGCAGCAGCAGCAGCAGTGATGACCTCCTAGAAAGCAAAGCAGCAGGGAATATAAGAATTATTAACTCCAGCAAAAGTTAAAGAAATGTTATTACATGGCTCCATTGGGAAAAATACATAGCGTATCATGATTTATTTTTTGCTTTTTCTTTTTGGCTGCCCCGGATCTTAGTTGTGGCATGCAAGATCCACTTCCTCAACTGGGGATCAAACCTGGGTCCCCTGTGTTGGGAGCATGGAGTCTTAACCACCGGACCACCAGGGAAGCCCCTCATGATTGTTAATGTAACTAAATTGTGAGATAATTGTCTGGGAGGGTGAAGAGGGAGTAAAGACAGAGGTCACGTGGGAGTGGGGGACAGCAAGAAAGCTAAATCCTCATCTTCCAAGAAGGAAGTCAGAAGATAGTATCTAAACTCTGAAACTAAAGAAATCGAGAAACAGTAGTTGAATAGTTGGCGGTTCAGTGGTTAGGACTCCGTGCTTCCACTGTGGGGGCGCAGGTTCAATCCCCGTCAGGAATCTAGGATGCTACATGCCAAAGGAAAGAAAAGCTACTGAGGGAACAGCTCATGAAGGACTTCCTAGGACACTGTAAACATGGGAGATTTGTGAAGCCACTGGAGGATTTTAAGCAAAGGAGAGGATGATCCGAGTTGTTCTAGAAAGATCAGGTGTTAAGATTAAACTGTAGATAGGTCAGTTTGGAAGCAGGGAAGTCAGTTAGCAGGCTCCTACTGTTATCCAGTCAAGAGCTTGGATCAAGCCGGTAACCACCGAGGTAATGAAAAGCAGACAGGTTCCGGATATGTTTTGAAGGTAGAGTCCCTAGGGTTTGCTAATAAACTGGATGTAGAATGTGAAAGAAAGAAGACAAAGACAGAGCCAAGGTTTCAGGCTGAACCACTGGAAAGCTGAAGCGGTTCATTTGTTGAGATAGGGGAGGCTGCGGCTACAGGAGGCTGTGGGGGTGCTATTGCTGGGTAGGTGGTCTGAAATTCAAGGCAGAAGACATGGCTGGTGGTATAAATGTGGGAATTGTAGTTCTAATGATCAGAACCATTTCTTTGTCTTCTCCTGAAAGTGAAAGTGTTAGTCACTCAGCCATGTCCAACTCTTTTGTGACCCCCATGGACTGTAACCAACCAGGCTCTTCTGTCCATGGGATTCTCCAGGCACGATTACTCAAGTGGGTTGCCATGCCCTTCTCCAGTGGATCTCCCCGACCCAGGGATCGAACTTCGGTCTTCCACATTGCAGGCAGGTTCTTTACCATCTGAGCCACCAGGGAAGCCTTGTCTTCTCCTGAAACAGTAAACAGTTACCAAAATAAGGCTGCAGAATAAACTAACCCCAAACTTAGTGGCCTAAAGCAACCACCATCTGCTTAGCTTAAGCTTCTGTAGATCAGCAGTTTTGGCCGAGCTTAGCTGGGTGGTTCTGGTCTTGTTTCATTTTGGCCAGGCTTTCTTGTGCATCTGCGTCAGCTGGCTGGTCAGCTGGCAGTTCTGGGATGATCTCAGCTGCAAGGACTCACTGCTCCTCTGCCTGGTCTCTCATCCTCCAGCAGCCAGCCCTGGATGGTTCTGGTGGAGGCAGAGCCCCCAGAGAATAGAAGTGCTCAAGGCCTCTGGAAGCCTAAACCTAGTCCTGCCACACTGACGCTTCTGCCGGTCTCCTGGTCAAAGCAAATCACTAGGCTGGAGGTGGAGACGCAGGCAATAGACTTCATCTCTTGATGAAGGCGCTACCAAGTCACAAAGGCAGGGGTCCAGAAGGACCAGCGGGGCCATCATTCATTCGATTTACCACATGTCTCAACTCTAAAATGTTTTAATACTGGGGTGGGTTGCCATTTCCTACTCCAGGAGATCTTCCCCACCCAGGGATCGAACCCACCTCTCTTGCATCGCCTGCACTGGCAGGCAGATTCTTTACCACTGGTGCCACCTAGGAAGTTGTTTTCAACTCAACCAGGCATATATGTATATATATTGGTCTCACTGTGCAGCATGCAGAATCCTGGTACCCTGACCCAGAATTGAACCTGTGCCCCCCACAGTGGAAGCATGGAGTCCTAACTACTGGACTACCAGAAAGTCTCCAACCCAGCCATATTGAAGTTTCGAGTTGTCTTTTCTCTCTAAGAAGGGCTTAAAAGATCTGCCTATGACAGACAAAAAATAAGTGAAGTTGGTCCAGTTTTTGGCTCCAGCTAGAATCTCAGTGGGAGGGAGGCAGGGTCCAAGAATATCAGGATACAGTGAAGTGGGAACTCTATTTTGAGGACCCAAGCATGAAGAGGAGGGAAACGATACTCTGCAACCACATCATGAGGCCTGCAGAAGCAATCAGCTGCAGGCTGGGACTTCCCTGGTGCTCCAGTGGTTCAGAATCTGCCTGGCAATGTGAGGGACACGGGTTCAATCCCTGATCATCAACTAAGATCCCACATGCCGAGGAACAGCTAAGCCCATGAGCCACAACCAGAGAGTCTGTGCACTGCAACGAAAGATCCCACATGCTGCAACTAAAACCCGATGCAGCCAAATAAATACTTACTTAAAAAAAGCACAGGCTGAAAGACCCCACGTATTGTCCATACTTTCACACAGCCCCTTGCCTCTAGGAAGGGATGTGTGAAAAACATTCCAGAATGATATCCAGTTTTGCCACTTTAATCATCCCATAAAACCTTATTAGCAGGCTATGTCAGTGCCTGATAGCCTGGTGGAAATTCCTTGTTTTTCCTGACATAAACCCTTCTTTCTGCAGCAATCTAAGCCTGGATCTTCTTTGATCGCAGATTCTCAGAAGGGAGAGGATGATAGTATCGGTTGCTTGGATATATTTAGCATCAGCCAACTATGTGTTCCTTCCCCGTGTAGACAAAAACACAATCAGTAAATCTAAGAAAGAATTGGAAAGTTTTATTCAAGCCAAATTTGAGGATTATAGTCCAGGAAGAGATTCTCAGAAAGCTCCAAGAACTGTCCTGCTCATTAGAAATCAAGATGCAGTTCACAGAAGCTTTCTGAGACAGAGGATGGTGCATCAAAGCGACGTATTATTGACAGTTTACATGATCCAGATCTACTCGCCCTCGAGGTGGGTCATGTGGCCCCTTGGAAGATCAGGAAGAAATGTTATCTTTTAAGGCATTGTCTTGTGTTGATGCGAGGAGAACATTGTTCTTTATGGTTGAGCAGGTATTTCTGTGGATGGGAGACGTTTGGTCCTTGCATGAGGCAGAGGCAAAATGCAGAGTAGGGGAAGAGAGGGGGCCAAAGGGCAGAGAGATCTTTTGTGTTTAAATTTTTCTTGTCTTGCCATAGGATATGAATTTTATCTCACATCCTAATGCCCTGTCAAAGAAAAAATCAGTCCGTCTAAAAAGAAATGGAAATTCATTTTACTAAAGCCAAACCGAGGATAAGGACAAGGAAACAAATTCTCAGAAAGTTCTGAGGACTGTTCTGCCTGTTAGAGGTCAAGTTATACAAGTTTTTGAGACAGAGGGCTATACAAGTTATAGACCATTTACACAATCCAGATTACACTACAGAGCGAGGACTGGGTCAGGGATCCTCGTGCCCCCTTACAAGACTAGGAAAGGAGGTTGTCTCCTGTGAAGTTGTGAACTTTGTTGAGATTAAGGAAGGTTATCTGCCAAGGAGGTCTGGTTAATGTAAACGCGCGCGCACACACACACAAGGAGAGGGAGGAGGCCCGGACAGGCAGAGAGCGGTTTTATGTTTAAATTCTTCTCACCTTGCCATGAAATACGAATCTCATTCCATCAGTCCTTGGACACATATTTTCCACCCTCCACTCCACAGCCAGGCATCTGCGGGAAGGGCTGTGACCTGGCATTTCTGGCCCCAGGAACAACAGCATGGCCTTTCAGGCACGCTTCCACCATTTCCTCCAGAAACAGACCAAAAGCGAAGGCATCACCCTACAAGACTAAAACCAGCTTTGCATTTTTAATGTTCTGTTTTGGAAATAAGAACAGGAACACACAGAGGGAAGACTCATAGAGTACAGGAAGATGCTAGGCTCACCACCCCTGTTCCCTTTGGCAGCACCATGTAGCTTGTGAGATCTTAGATCCCCCACCAGGGATCAAACCTGCACCCAAGGCAGTGAAAGTAGCTAGTCCTAACCACCGGGATCCCCAGCTCACTCATTTTAGATTTTTTTTTTTTTTGCCTCACCACACAGCAGGTGGAACTTCCCTCACCAGGGATCGAACATTTGCCCCTTGCTGTGAAAGCTCAGAGTTGTAACCACTAGACCTAAGCACCAGACTGCCGGGGAAGTCCCAGCTCACCCATTTTAAAGTGACATCTTGATAACGCTGAGCGAGGATCTCAGAGTGGCTCAGACAAGTTTGAATAAAGACTCAGTGGCCTAAGGGCTCAGGAAGTATAGATGTATGGAAGATGGGAAGACCTAACCAGTCCATTCCAAAGGAGATCAATCCTGTGTGTTCTTTGGAAGGAATGATGCTAAAGCTGAAACTTCAGTACTTTGGCCACCCCATGCGAAAAGTTGACTCATTGGAAAAGACTCTGATGCTGGGAGGGATTGGGGACAGGAGGAGAAGGGGACGACAGAGGATGAGATGGCTGGATGGAATCCCTGACTTGATGAATGTGAGTTTGTCTGAACTCCGGGAGTTGGTGATGGACAGGGAGGCCTGGCGTTCTACGATTCGTGGGGTCGCAAAGAGTCAGACACAACTGAGCGACTGAACTGAACTGAATCATCTCATCTTGGACCGCTGCCTTGTGGCTTTGGGGGTCTGGGCCGGCACTGCAGTCAAGACTCACGGCTCCCCACCCAGGGTTTAGTCCACAGACCTGTGTTGTCAGCCATCTCTCACATTGCTGAATGCATGATGGCAAGGAGATTTTGAGTGAAAAAAAGTTTTGAGGACAGTAGTAGGTAATACCCATGAGCTAAAACATATTTTTGAAACATTTTATCAGGGCTATCTAAAGGAGAATATGGGGACTTCCCTGGCCATCCAGTGGTTAAGACTTCACCTTCCAGTACAGGGGTTGTAGGTTCAATTCCTGGCCCAGGAGCTAGGATCACAGGTGCCTTGTGACCAAAAACAAAAAAAACAAAACAAAACAAAACCCATAAAACAGAAGCAATATTGTAACAAACTCAATAAAGACTAAAAATTAAAAAAAAATTTTTTTTAAGAGAATGTGAACAGGCATCCCATATTTTGTATCTGATTCACAGTAGAGACCAGTGTATAAGAATTTCCTGGGACCTCCCAGGAGGTTGAATGGTTAGGACTCCTTGCTTTAACTGCCAAAGGCACAGGTTCAATCCCTAGTTGGGCCATTTGGCATGATGAAAAAAAAAAAAAAAGAACTTCTCATGGTAAAGAGATTCCTGTGATATCCTCCATTTGTTGAACCATTTATTGAACCAGAGTACTAGTCTGCATTTTCTAGAGGAAGATGCTAAGGCCTGGAGAAGGTAAGATGTTGCAGTTCTCACAGTTAGTACACGTTGGGGTTTCGGTTGGAACCCAGATTCCAAGACCTCACCTCCACACTGTGCTCATCCTACATGCTTTCTTCCAGAATCTGAAATAATGACTTTTTTCTTATGTCTGCCAAATGAATGCAAAACGGTATCATCTTCCATGTACTTTAGCAGGCCTAAAATGGAATTTCAGAAAAAAAGAAGGAAGGAAACCACATACGGCACAAATCAGATGCTGAAACATCTGGTGTGCAAAGTGAGAGAACAGTGTCACAGTGTATTAATAAGTTTCCTGCGTGTGCAGCAGCCCCCGCGTCTGTGGGGGGCACAGCTGAAAGTCAGGAGTTTCAGCTAGTAGAAAGTCCAGCCCAACGTGAGTTACGTATGTGCTATTGTAAACTGCCCCCTCCCCCCAAAAATGTAAGTTTAAGTGCATTAAAATGTTAACATAGCCTGTGGAAAACGAGGCCAGGCCACCTGCAGAAATGCAAGCCTCTCGGGGTGAGTTGGCCAAGAGGCCTGTAGGTTGAGGGCCCTGAGCACTGAAGGCGGGAGCATTTGTTGACTTCTCTCTTGTTTATTTACTGTTTATCATTTTTGGCTGTGCTGGGTTTCCGTGGCCGTGGAAGGGCCTTCTCCAGTGGCAGCCAGCAGGACTACCCTTCACTGCAGTGCTCGGCTTCTCCTTGCGGTGGCTTCTCTCGCTGCGAGCTCGGGGCTCTAGGCTAGCAGACTTCAGTAGCTGTGGCTACCGGCTTCGTTGCTCTGTGGCGTGCGGAATCCTCCTGGACCAGGGAGCGAACCCATGTCCCCTGAATTGGCAGGCAGATTCTTATCCGCTGTACCACCAGGGAAGTCCTCATTTTTAATATTTATTTCTTTCCTTGGCTCTGCCAGGTGTTGGTTGTGACATGCAGGATCTTTAGTTGTGACGCGTGAACTCTTAGTTGCGGCACGTGGGATCTAGTTCCAAGGATCTAACCCAGGCCCCCTGCATTGGGAGGGAGGAGTCTCAGTCACTGGACCACCAGGAAGTCCCCATTCGTTGACTTTTGAGACTTCTTTCTACTCTGGTGCTTTGTATTTTTTTCCAGCAAGAGGGCGGGAACTGTGACTCGCTATGCTGATTGTTTGCTGTTTGGTTATCTAGTGAAGTCATTCCCTGCCCATAGCTCCTGCTGTAAGACTGGTTCTTCAGCCCCCAGCTGGTGACGGGATCTCCAGAATGTAGACATTCTGATTAAGTAGGTGTGGTGTGGGGCTCAGCTTGTAAAACATCTAACTCGTTTAGTGACTAACACATCCACACGAATCAAAGGTTACAACAAGTCCACAGTGAGGAGCCTCCTTCCTGGAGTGTTTCCAGTTTCCTTCCAGAGATTTCCTATCTTTGTGTATCCTTTGTGTGCTAAGTCGCTTCAGTTGTGTCTGACTCTGCAACCCTGTGGATTGTAGCCCAGCAAGCTCCTCTATCCATGGTATTCTCCAGGCAAGAATACTGGAGTGGGTTGCCATGCCCGTCTCCAGGGGATCTTCCTGACCCAGGGGTTGAACCTGCGTCTCTTAATAGTGTCCCCGCATTGGCAGGCAGGTACTTTACCACTAGCACCACCTGGGAAATCCTTTGTATCCTTTAGAGACATTCTATGCCCATACTAGCAAATAAGCTTTTTTTTTTCCTGAACACACTCTTCTGTACTTTGCTTTTCCACACAAAAATATTTTTTGAAGATTATTTCATAGCAGTACATGAAGACTTCCTCATTCTTATGATTGCATATTATTTCAATAAAGAAATATTTCAATCTACACAACACTGGCTGTGGGTGTGCATTCCCAAAATGCATCTATGAAAATTCTAACCTCCACTGTGATGCTGTTAGGAATGGGGCCACTGAGAAGTGATTAGGTCATAAGGGTGGACCCCTCATGAATGGGATTAATGTCCTTACAAGAGACCCCAGAAAGCTCCCTCACCATCTTCCACCACATGAGGACACAGTGAGAAGATGGCCATCTCTAAATCAGGAAGTGGGCCCTCACCAGAACCCGATTATGCTCCAGCCTCCAGAACTATGAGAAACAACTGTGCCGTTCAAGCCACCCGGTTTATGGTACTTTGTTATAAGAGCCCATGTGGACTCAGACAATACCATAGTTTATTCAAACAGCCCACCATCACGATCACAAATGATACCTCAAAGAACAGCTTTCTATATGCACTAGTTCATTTGCAGTGATTATATAAGTAGAATAAATTACTAGAAAGGAAGGCCATGGTCAGTGGCTATGTGCATCTGTGATGTGACGTGTTAGTTTCGGGGCTGCTTGTTTCTGTTGTGTGCAGCCTCCACAACAGAGGAATAGCAAAGCGTTCTATCTTTGCAATCTGATGGGTCAGAAAGAATTACTGTTGCTGTTTTTAGTCTTTAGGTTGTGTCCAACTCTTTTGTGCTCCCATGGACTGTAGCCCACCAGGCTCCTCTGTCCATGGGATTCTTCAGACAAGAGTACTGGAGTGGGTTGCCATTTCCTTCTCCAGGGGATCTTCCTCATCCAGGAATCAAACCTGCATCTCTGCATTGGCAAGTGGGCTCTTTACTGAGCCACCAAGGAAGCCCATCAGAAATAATATCAGAGTGCAGTTTTTATTTGCATTGCTTGTATTCTGAGTGAGGAGGAGTCTCTTTTCTGTGAACTCTCTGATTATACTCCTTGCCCATTTTTCTATAGAGTTGCTGTTCTTTTTCTTATGAGTTTGCATGCTGGAAAACAATTCTTCAAGAATTTATCATATTCCAGTATGGTCTGGGTCTTCTGAGAAAAAGGCATATTTGTGTGTTTTGTTTTAATTGAAGTTTAGTTGATTTACAGTGTTATGTTAGTTTCAGGTGTACAGCAAAGTGATTCATATATATTTTGTTCTTTTTCATATTTTTCCATATGGTTTATTACAAAATACTGAATATAGTTGCTGTGCTATATAGTAGGACTTTGTGGTTTATCTGTTTTATGTGTGATACCTTGTATCTGCTAATCCCAAACTCCTAATTTATCCCTCTTCCTCCCCTTTCCCCTTTGGTAACCATAAGTTTGTTTACTATGTTTGTGAGCCTGTTTCTGTTTTGTATATAAATTCATTTGTATTATTTTTTAGATCCCTCATATAATTGATATAATACAATGTCTGTCTCTGTCTGACTTCACTCAGTATGATGATCTCTAGGTCCATCCATGTTGCTGCAAATGGCATTATTTCATTCTTCTTATGACTGAGTAGTATTCCACTGTGTGTGTGTCTCTCTCTATGTACACATACATGGATAGGTTGATAGACAGATAGACCACATCTTCTTTATCCATTTATCTCTCAATGGATAGTTTGCTTCCATATCTTGGCTATTGTAAATAGTGCTGCTATGACATTGGAGTGCCTGTATCTTTTTGAATTCAAGTTTTCTCCAGTATGTGCCCGGGAGTGGGATTCCTGGATCGTATAGTAACTCTATTGTTAGATTCTAAGGAACTGCCATGTGTGCTGTGTTGTGCTTAGTCTCTCAGTCATGTCCGAAACTTTGTGACTCCATGGACTATAACCCTCCAGGCTCCTCTGTCCTTGGGAATTCTCCAGGCAAGAATACTGGAGTGGGTTGCCATGCCCTCCTCCAGGGGATCTTCCCAACGCAGGGATCAAACCAAGGTCTCCCACACTGCAGGCAGATTCTTTACCATCTGAGCCACCAGGGAAGGCCCAGGAAACTGGCATACTGTTCTCTGTATTAGCTGCACCAATTTACATTCCCCACCAGAAGTGTAGGAGGATTCCGTTTTCTCAACATTCTCTCCAGCATTTATTATTTGTAGACTTTTTAATGGTGGCCATTCTGACCAGTTTGAGGTGACACATCATTATGATTTTTATTTGCATTTCTCTAATAATTAGTGATGTTGAGCCACCTTTTCATGTGCCTATTGACCATCTGTACGTCTTCTTTGGAGAAATGTCTATTTAGATCTTCTGCCCATTTTTTATTTATTTTTAATTATTGAGCTATATGAGCTGTTTGTGTATTTTGGAAATTAATTCCCTCTCTGTCACATTGTTTGAAAATATTTTCTCCCAGTCCACAGGCTGCTGTATTTTCCTTTTGGTTATGGTTTCCTTTGCTATGCAGAAGCTTTTAAGGTTGATAGGTCTCATTTGTCTATTTTTGCTTTTATTTTTATTGCCTTGGGAGACTGAGCTCAGGAAACATCGGTATAGTTTATGTCAGAGAATGGTGTACTTATATTTTATTCTAGGAGTTTCATGGTATCATGTCTTATATTTAAGTCTGTAAGCCATTTTGAGTTTAATTTTGTGTATCATGTGAGAGAGTATTCTAACTTCACTGATTTACATGAGGCTGTCCAGCTTCTTGAACACCACTTGCTGAAGAGACTGTCTTTTCTCCACTGTACATTCTTGCCTCCTGTGTTGGAGATTAACTGACTGTAGGTGTGTGGGCTTATTGTTTGTTTTAATTCTGTCCCACTGACCCATAGGTCTGCTTTTGTGCCAGTTCTATGCTGTTTTGATTACTATAGTTTTGAAATATTTTCTAGGAGGGTTATGCCTCCACCTGTGTTCCTTTTGCTCATGATTACTTTGGCAATTCTGGGCCATTTATGGTTCTATATAAATTTTAGGATTATATGTTCTAGTTCTGTGAAAAATGTCATGTAATTTGATAGAGATCACATTAAAGCTGTAGATTACTTTGGGTAGTATGACCGTTTTAACACAATTAGTTCTTCCAGTCTCCAAGAGCATGAGATAGCTTTCCATTTCTCTGAATCATCTTCAAATTTGCAAAGAATATGTTTAAATAATAGACCTCCTTGGAATGTAGAGACAGGGTATCCCTCTGAAGAGATTTGGAGATGTAGCTCCTCAGAGATACCTTAAACTAGAGATATCTTCCCATTTCCTGCAGAGATTTGCCTACATTCCAGGTATGTAAGTAATGTGCTTATCCAGAGGGAAGGATGGGCAGATATGTTAGTAGCCTTGTAAGCTCCTAATGCTGTAGTGCACCCCGCTGCAAGCGCTGGGACTATCTGGCCCTCACCATGTCACTCCGTTGGGGGTGGGGGATGGGACCCAATGCAAGACGCTGCTCTGGCCACTGTTTTTGCTATGAGTGGTAAACCATTATCTCTAACCTAGCGGTCGTGTCTTTTAAAGCATTTTATTTATTTATTTGGCTGTGCTGAATCTTAGTTGCCGCATGCAAACTCTTAGTTGCAGCATGTGGAATCTACTTCCTGACCAGGAGGCAAACCCGGGCCCTGGCACTGTGAGTGCAGAGTTTTAGCCACTGGACCACCAGGGAAGTCTTTTCATCAAATGTACATGGAACTGTGGTAGGCTAACTTGTTAGCTTGAAAATAGGGAAAGTTTAAGATTCTCTTCAGTTTCCAACTTAATACATAGAAACCCCTCTGCCTGTTATGTGGCATGCAAAGAGTTCCATTTGTATTTTGAAAAATCATACCAGGTAATTTTGAAGCACCACCAGGGATGAGACAAGGGTGCTACATTTTTCAAGACTCAGCAAAATGCACATCTCCCACTGTGGAATCACACATGGGACATAACTTGGGGATCCAGAATGGGATAAGAAAAGTCTGTCATGCAGTAGCCAATACAAAGAGCATAACCGTTAATTCTAGACACTAGGGGAAGCTAAGCATTTACACATGTGAGGTGCTCTGAAAAAGAAATATTTCACCATTAAGACAGAAAAGAAGCATTTTGCCTTCTTTGCAATTAGGCACCTTCACCTTTGACTCCACTAGGGACTGCTGGGACCAGCGGCTTGTGACGCAGGCACTTCAGCAAGAAGATACTGCTCTCCTACAGAACACTCATTCTGGCCTGGTTATCCACTTTCCCACATTTAGAGGCTGCATTTGAAAACAGGAGCCACACAGGGAAAGGTGGCTCAGGACACTCAGACACTGGTGAAAGCTCACTACCCCATTGGCAAATCTGTACGGAATGCCATCAGCGAAGAAGGGAGACAAAAGCCCCTCCTTGATTTCAATGGCACCCCACTCCAGTACTCTTGCCTGGAAAATCCCATGGATGGAGGAGCCTGATGGGCTGCTGTCTATGGGGTCGCACAGAGTCGGACACAACTGAAGCGACTTAGCAGCCCCAGCAGCAGTAGCAGCAGCAGCAAAGACAAGGAATTCAGTGACTTCAGTAAAGTGGAGGACAGTTACCTCACTGGAGCACGGAGGGTGGATGGAATAGTTGGAGGAATCAGGAAACTCTTCCAAGATAAAATGCAGTGCAATCTTCTAGAAAAGAACAAGACTTCCAGGCAGTGGGTCAGAATCATGCCACCTGCACTCCCCCTTGAAGCGGAGAGCGGATGGTGAAAAGAGGCAGGGAAGCTTGAACAGGTAAGCAAGTGGTCCAGCTGGGAAGGGTTTTGTACAGAATTTCATTGTAAGTTAATATTGAAGGAAATGGTGGGTGGCTTCCTTAAAAAGACAGCTTTCCACCGGCATCTTCCCAAATTCTATACCTAGATGCAAAGTGCACACGTGCATGCTAAGTCGCTTCCGTCAGGTCCGACTCTGCAACTCTATGGACTGTAGCCCACCAGGCTCCTCTGTCCATGGGATCCTCTAGGCAAGAATACTGGAGTGGGTTGCCATGCCCTTCTCCAGGGGATCTTCCCAAACAGGGATCAAACCCGCACCTCTTGTTTCCTGCATTGGCAGGTGGGTTCTTTACCACGAGAGCCACCTGGGAAGCCCCAGATACAAAGTAGAAAGAGTAAGTGCAGTCCCCAGCTAGCAGGGTGTCTTGTTTTGTTTTGTTTACTATAGATAACACTTTATTGAATAGTTGAAATTTGTTAAGAAGGTAGATCTTAAGTGTCCTCACCACAAAAAAATATGGTGACCCACCTGGCAATTTGGACACACCCTCTTGGTGAATAACCCTGTGGGAATTCTCTACTGGTCATTCCGTCAAATGAGTCATTCTCACAGCCTTAGCTATAACTGAGAAAAAAAACAAGTCAGTCTGGGGAATGGGAAGACTGTGGTCAACTCCTAAAACCCTCTTGGTTCTTTGTAGGAGTCCACAGCCTTTCTCCCATCTTGGAGAAGAGCCAAATGTCAGACTCCATCTGGTCAAAGCTCACACTTGCACTTTTAGTATACATGAGTGAATCTGATTATATATTGGCCAGCTGCCTACTATCTGCACAAGAGAACAAAATTCACTGGGGCCAACAAGCCCCCTTCACTTCTGTCTGTCTTACCCTGCCCCACCTGCCTGGTTACTAGCTTCCAACAGAGCACAGTCACCTCTCTCATCCTCCCCCCAAGGCGTGAATGCAGGCAGATGGGGAGGGGGCAGAGGAAAAGGCTTCAGGCACAGGCACCCTGAGGGGATAGGAGAGAATATCCAGCAAAATCACCACAGGATTTTTTTTGGCCTTTTATTTTATATGGGAGCATGTGGGTGCGTGCTCAGTTGCTAAGTCATGTTTGAGTCTTTTGCGACCCCACGGGCTGTAGCCCTCTGTCCATGGGGATTCTCCAGGCAAGAATACTGGAGTGAGTTGCCATGCCCTCCTCCAGGGGATCTTCCCTACCCAGGGATCAAACCCGCATCTCCTGCAGGTGGACTCTTTACCACTGAACCACCTGGGAAGAGCCAATTAACAATGTTGTGACGGTTTCAGGTGTGCAGCAGAGCAACGCAGCCATAAATATACCTGGATCCGTTCTCCCACAGACTCCCCGCCCATCCAGGCTGCCACATAACACTGAGCAGAGTTCCCTGTGCTCCACAGTAGGTCCTTGTTGATTATCCATTTTAAATTTATCAGAGTATACACGTCAATCTCAAACTCACTAAGAAATAGCTAGGGCATTTGATGCGTCCCATAGGATATTGAGAGAGGAAGCTTAGCAATAGCTGGAAGGGGTTTTGCACAACTCTCCGCTCCATCAACCGTAGGGCTAAATAACTCCCTCAGAAACACAGGCCTCCAGGATGCTCTTGGGATGCTAAAATCTCCACTGTTCCCACATTCACACTCAACCCTCCTCCTCCCTTGTCTGTGGAGCAGAGAACAGGTGGCACATTACTTAACCAACTTTCAAAAGCTTAGTCACTTTTGCTTTTAATAGATGCCAGCAGTTGGTACTTGCCATCCTGCTATTACAGCAACAACCAAGGGTACTGCCACCCAGCCCATGTTCCACCTGACAAAATCCATCCATGTGGCATCCATACAGTGGAGGCTTCGGCAGGATGGGGTGCTTGCAAGGTGCTGGAGAAAGATATTATAACGCACCACACCAAGAGTTGTTAACTGGGCTTCCAATTCTGTGCTTGCCATCTGCTGATACACACCGTTCCTCCTGTGTAAGGCAGTCACGAGGTATATTTTCCCTTTAACTTCACGTGCAATAACTGTCACCCTTTTACCTGCCAGTTTTGCCCCCTAGGTTGAATATTAGTTTAGATATCTGACTCAACTACAAACTGGCAGTTCTTGAGGGACACTTGCAAATTACTCAAGAAGGAAATTACACGTTTAGCTCTGTTTTGAATATGTCCACAAAATACGAACTTTCTCTGTGATTTGCCAAATTTCTACTGGCTGCTCAGGGAATGGCAGATTGTGCACTTGGTGGAGTAATTTGATAACCCTGTCCTGTTGTCAAGACCATGGGCAAGCTGCGTTTGATAAGCTAGGGTTCTCCCGCTATCTTCAAACATGAGGAAAATCACCAAGTACACAACTGGATTCCTGGTGTCAAACTAAATGACAGAAACTCAGGACTAAGTAACATCTAGTTTCTCTATGAGACTATTTAAAATACTATAAACTTAAAAAAAAAATTGTTTTAATTTCTATTAGAAAGGGAAAGTTGCTCAGTCGTGTCCTATTCTTTGCAACCCCATGGACTATACAGTCCATGGAATTCTCCAGGCCTGAATACTGGAGTCCAGGGGATCTTCCCAACCCAGGCCTCCTGCATTGCAGGCAGATTCTTTGCCAGCTGAACCACAAGGGAAACCCAAGAATACTGGGATAGGTAGCCTATTCCTTCTCCATCGGATCTTCCTGACCCAGGAATCAGACGGGGGTCTCCTGCGTCGCAGGTGGATTCTTTACCAACTGAGGTATCAGGGAAGCTCCCAATTTCTATTAGAGTTGATTTACAGTGTTGTTTCTGCTGTACAGCAAAGTGAGTCAGTTATACACATGGCTTCCCTTGTAGCTCAGTTGGTAAAGAATCTGCCTACAGTGAAGGAGACCCAAGTTTGATTCCAGGGTCAGGAAGATCCCCTAGGGAAGGAAGTGGCAACCCATTCCAGTATTCTAGCCTGGAGAATCCCATGGAGAGGAGCCTGGCAGGCTAGTCCATGGGGTCACAAGAGTCAGACACAACTTGGTGACTAAACCACCACCACTCTTTTTTTAGATTCTGTCCCAACATGGGTAATTAGAATATTGAGTGGACTTCTCTGTGCTATACAGTAGGTTCTTAGTAGCTATTTTCTGTCAATCCCAGTCTCCGGATTTATCCCTCCTGGCCTTTCCCCCTGGTAACTGTTTGTTTTTTGCACCTGTGACTGTTTTGAAAATAACTTCATTTATACCATTTTTAAAGATTCCACATATAAGCAACGTCTGCAAATGGCATTTCATTCTTTTTCTAATATTCCATCGTGTATGTATAGATACACACTTATATACATAATGACATCTTCTTTGTCCATTCACCCATGGATGGACATTTAGTTTCCTTCCATGTCTTCGCTATTGTGAATAGTACTGCACTGGGGTGCACGTCTTTCCAAATTAGTTTTCTCTAGATACAGGCCCAGGAGTGATATTGCTGGATCATAAGGTAGCTCTAATTTTAGTTTTTTAAGAAATAGTGCAATTTCTTTTTTTAATTGTCTTGGCCACACTGCATAGCATGTGGGATTTTAGTTCTCCAACCAGGGATCAAACCTTTGCTCCCTGCATTGGTAGTCTTAACCAATGAACCACCAGATAAGACATAGATCTTTTGACAGGTGCTTGTGGCCTTAGCCTTCTCCCAGTGAGCTACTCCTTTGGATATTTGCTTCTATCACCCTTAACCCTGACTTCCTGGTGGCTCAGATGGTAAGGTGTCTGCCTACAATGCAGGAGACCCGGGTTCAATCCCTGGGTCAGGAAGATCTCCTGGAGAAGAAAATGGCAACCCACTCCAGTATTCTTGCCTGGAAAATCCCTTGGATGGAGGAACCTGGTAGGCTACAGTCCATAGGGTCGCAGAGTTGGACACGACTGAGCGACTTCACAAACATTGCACTATTCCAAAGGAAAAGTCCTGGAGTAAAGGACTTCAACATATACAAGAAGTGAGGCATCTGGTATGAGTTCTCATTTCTCCTAAATGGTGAGTCATATATGCAAAAGCACAGCTTACAGTGCTCCCCCTCCCTACTCTACCTCAAAGCTCAGAAAAGAGCACCACAGTATATAAAGGAAAGCAGATGTCAGGTGTGCCCTGGAGCAGGAGTGGGGAGGTCACTGAAGGAAAAATCTTTGAGCAAGCAGTTACTTTGGAAAGAATCCCAACCCCTCCCCCAGGCTCATAGTTGGCATTTTTCTCACTGAATCATATGGACTCCTGCTAAAACCACATCCACTTGAGGCTTTCAGTGGATTTTTAGCAGCACAGCTCCAGTGTGCTGTGCTTACAGTCACTCAGCTGTGTCTGACTTTTTGTGACTCCATGGACTGTAGCCCTCCAGGCTCCTCTGTCCGTGGGGATTCTTCAGGTAATACTGGAGTGGGTTGCCATTTCCTATTCCAGGGGATCTTCCCGACCCAGGGATTGAACCCAGGTCTTCTGCATTGCAGGCAGATTCGTTACCATCTGAGACACCAGGGAAGCCCACAGTGTACAAACACTCAAAAACTGGAACTTGCTGGTAGTTGGAAACATGCCCCACAGTATTGGAAGTCTGCTTTAGACAGCCAACAAGCATGCAGTCCCCCAAACCACCACTGAACCAAAGGATGGACCTGCAGGACTTCAGTGGGATAAATATGAACTAGCAGCACTATAATCATTTCAAACTTTATCTGCAAAATCTATCAAGATGGCCATCACAGCAGCTGCTTTAGTTCAATGAAAGTTATATAGCATCTTTTTCTTGTGTATGCTAAAGTCCTTTAGTCAAGGACTTTTCCTTTGGAATAATACAATGTTAAAGATTATAGAAAGAACCAAATATCCCAAGTAGCGCACATTTTTATACAACATCAAAAGAAAACTTTTTCCATGCAGTGATTTTTAAGTATCAACCACAGCCCCAATGGGTCATAAATCTAGCCCCAAAGCAGCAAGTTGGGCCGTCTGTGGTAACAGGCACTGATCGCCACAAAATGAGCTTTTGCAAGAAAAGGCTTGTGGCCCACAAGCGGGTCATTAGCCAGACTTTTCTCATAGAATTAAGAGTTGTATGGTATGACCTAAATGCAGGTCACCAGTCAGTAAGATGTCGTGTCAATTAATTCAAGGCCCTTGGTTTAAATTCTGTTACTAAGAGGGTTCTGGCTGCTGGCCTAGGTCGCAGCTCCAAGCACATGCACGCAGATGGTCAGAAGTTTATAAGGAGGCTTTGTTATCAGTTTTTTCAAGTTGGTTGAGATTTTTGCTGCTCTTCTTGCAGTTTTGCCAGTATAGTTGCAGTTATTGGTTAAACCCTAAGCCCTGCAGTTCAGATGGAATTTACATCAATGCAATATTTACTAGTGACCTAATTAGGTTTTTTAAAAAAATATTTATGTGGCTGCTCTGGGTCTTATTTCAGCATGTGGGATCTTTAGTTGTGGCATTCGAACTCCCGTAAGACGTCTGGGCCACTAGGGAAGCCCACTATGTACAAGCTCTCAAAAAATAAATTAGAATTTGCTGTAAGTTGAAAACATGCCCTCACAGTAGCGGAAGACATCGCTTATGGGATCAAGTTCCCTGACCAGGGATCGAATCCAGGCCCCTTGCATTGGGACTGGAGTCTTGGCCACTGGACCACCAGACAAGTCGCCTAATTAGATTTAAAAAAAATCATGTCTAATGGCTCAGATGAGTTACTTACTTATCTATAGTTTAAGCAGATGCACACGTAATAAAAACATGTACTTCTTGAATTATTGCCTGAGTTTGCTTTTCTCTTGAGCCAATCTCAAGTTTTCTGCCAAGTCTACCGTTCTGTCATCTTACTGGGCCCTTTTACAACAGGTAACCCTGTGGACTTGCTCCTTCCTAAAATGCTGTCCACGGGGCCTCCAGGTGGCCGCTCCCTTAGTTTTCCTACATCAAAGGCAGTTCCCTCATAATCACGCTGTAGGTTCATCATGCTGACCAATCTCTGCATCGGAGGGCTGAGTCCATCCCATCTAGGTGACCTCACTCTGTATTTTAGCTTCAAATGTCATGCATTTGTCCCAGCAGACATCCTTCTAGACAACTTTGCTTTTAGAAAAGATGTAGCTACACTAGTACCTGATTCCATAAATCGAACAAAATCCAGAGAAAATTCCTTCTATAAAAAAATAGGTCACAACTGAAAACAGCATTCAACATATTTTAGCTTCAAATGTCATGCATTTGTCCCAGCAGACATCCTTCTAGACAACTTTGCTTTTAGAAAAGACGTAGCTACACTAGTACCTGATTCCATAAATCGAACAAAATCCAGAGAAAATTCCTTCTATAAAAAAATAGGTCACAACTGAAAACAGCATTCAACATCTCTTTTTCAGTGAGCCCTCAATAGACAGCATGCACCCCAGAACCACATTCAGCATCTCTGTATCAAGCTGCCGTAGCTCTGATATAAGCATCTGTGCTTATCTCAATTTATTCTATGCATCCATTAGGATGCATCTGCCCTGAGTTTACTGCTTTGCTTTATACCATTTCTGTGTGGGAAACCTGTATCTCTGGACAAATTCTCCAGCTCTCTTCCTGATTCACCTGTCAGCATCTCAGTCTAGCCTGTTCAAAACTGAACTCTTGATTTCCTGTTCTGTCTTCCCTGTGTTAACTCCTTTCTTCCAGATGATCAGGACAAGACACTTGCCATCCCCCTTGTATCTGTTCTTTCACCTCATTCAACACCTTAGCAAATCCTCCTTTGAATCAACTGTACAATTACCACCTTAGACTAAGCCGCTCTATTATTCATCACTGTTCTCTGCTTTTACCTGGCCACCCAGCACCCTTTTAAAATGACCCTTTAGACAGACCACATCAGCCTTCCTCACAAAGCCCTCTTGGGGCTTCTGTGTGGTTTGGTTTCGTCTTTTCCTGTGCACTTCCTTCTCTAGCTCAGGTCCTCCTGCTATCTTGGGCCCAGCGTCCTGGCCACCTTGACCCCTGAACCTGTCAACCACTCTACTTCAACGTGTTACTCTTTTGCCTGGCATGCTTTGCTCCCAGATACCCACATAATCTCCTTCCTTTTCAGCTTCCTCTTACTAGACAATGACACAAAACGCATGCCTGAGGTGTACAGGAAGCACCTATCACCTGTTACTCTGTTATCTTAACCCAGATGACACGAACTAGAAAAAAACCCAAAATAAGCCTTCTTAGGCAACTACTTGGCCTCTCTTCACTTCCTAGTCTCTATATTGCTATTTCTGTTCTTGCAGCCTTTTCCATACACGCTCACACAGTCAGGCCACAGCTTGTTACTTCTCCCACTACGCCTGTCACCTTTATAGCACTGACCTCTGCCTGAAAATTCTCCCTAGTACATTTCAGAGGTAAGTGGCCTCCTAGATCACTGGCATATTGTCTACACTGTTTACAATAGAATGCTTAAAACTGCCGTCAGCATGACGGTTTCCAATCATTTGGCTTGTCACCAGGGGGCACTACCAACCTGTCTGAGGCTCTTCACCATACTATGGACTCTGTCACTTGGTTGTAGGGTTCCAAGTTTTGCCCTGTGTTCCCCCATTCAATCTGGGCTGCCACAATCAGACAGGCAGAAAGCGCGAGGATGTTCTTCTTGCATCTGTAGTGGAACCCTTAGCAGACAGTAACTCCTTCAGGTGTGTCAAATAGATGCATTTTCATGTCCTGATACCATCTTTTCACAGATAAAACAGCATTTGCTTTTCTCTCTGCCCACCAACTACTCCAGTCCATTTAAAAGTTCATCTTTTAAAACAATGGCCTGTAAATATTTCCTATGAAGGGCCATGTGGGAACCTCAGGGCTCGCAGGAAGCCCTTAGATCTGTCACTCATCTGTTCTAGAAATGTCAGACCAAGCCAATACCACCCAATACAGGCCATGGTAGTGTCCTAGTAAAACTGGACACAAACTTTATTTTTTTCATGTCCCATAAGCTACTGTGAACCACTTTAAAAATGTAAGTACCATCTTAGCCACAAAACAGGTGGTGGGTGAGCCAGTCTGTCAACCCTGTTCCAAGAAGTTAGACAAAAGTATTCCAGATGTCTAGATTTCTCTAGAACTCAGCTCTAAAATAAGCTCAGACAGTACTTTGCTTCCAACTGTGTTAGTCTCTCTTTATTCTTTTGTAAATGCTTCCATTTGTAGCTGATGAAATGTGTACGCAATCCACTTCAAATGCTGGTTGGCACTGCCATGAGCATGGTCTTTCCCTTCACTCCACACTCAGTTACTTCTGATTCTTGTATATTCCAAGTCCCGGAAGTGGTTTCACTGTAGACGTTATCTGAAGGTGCTTTCTAGTGGTAGGCTACAACCAGACTCTAGCTGCTCCAGAAGGCTACAAGGATGGATTTAGATATGACATATTAAACTAAGAGGCATTCTTTCCAATGAGTTTAAATTTGTTTTATTTTTAGACAACCTACATGACACGTTTTCTCAAAAACAATGCCTCCGCTCCAAATAAATCAACGTTCAAAACAAATGAAGAGCTCGAGATGACATCAGTTCCATCTAAGTCCTGGTGTTGTGTGGATGAAAAGCAGTGGCCAGCCAGTTATGACGACAGGTGATTGATTCAAAGTAACTGCCAACTTTGTTACTGGAAAAACAAGGAAGAGCCCATTAACACACCTTTCTGGCATGAAAGCATCTCATGTTTCTAGGCTTCAGGTGTACTCCCCTATTCAATCCGAGCTGCCACATACACAGACAGACAGAAAGCGCGGGGATGTTGCTTTTGCATCCTAGTGCAAACCAAAGGAACAACTGCAGATTGTTCAAGGTCTATCAGTGGATGCAGAACCATCCTTACCAAATCCAAGACATTCTGAGAAGGCCCACCTACCCTTTTCCAACAAAATCCTCACACATTCTTTGAATAATCCCTTTGGCAAGACATTTGTACTGTCCTTTGACATTCCTGGTCACTGCTGCCCCTGATCCTATTTAGGGTAGATTATTTTTGCACCAAGCAGCTTGTGGGATTTTAGCTTCCCAACCCGGGACTAAACCCCGGCCCTTGGCAGTGGCAGCCCAGAGTCCTAACCACTGGATCATCAGGGAATTCCCTGGTGTAGCCTTAAATTTATCTTACTGCCAATTTACATGGAAGCTGCTGAAAGCCAAGATAAATAAGTGGCTTCATTTCTCCTTTAGCAATCCCTTGCACAGCACATTCATTTAATTTTACTAAAGCAACTGGCCGTCGGGTCAGCAGCCTGCTCTAAATTGTCTATTTACTAAAAAGCTAGTAACATCATGGCCTTTCCAACCAGCCCCCAATTACCATTAAGTGGTTTATTTGCTAAAAGGTTGTTAATACCTCCATTTTTACATGACTGATTTCAACACACTTTATACTTACACATTTTTCCATCTCTAAACCATCCTTAAAGAAAATCATATATGGGGTTACACCATCCTCACGGTAGTCCAGCAGAGCAACCATGCCATCTGGATTCATGTTTTCACCAATAAAGAACTTAGGAAGCAAACAAATACCCAGAATTTGATTATACAGGAATGCACTGGACAAAACACACCATCTCTAAACCATCCTTAAAGAAAATCATATATGGGGTTACACCATCCTCACGGTAGTCCAGCAGAGCAACCATGCCATCTGGATTCATGTTTTCACCAATAAAGAACTTAGGAAGCAAACAAATACCCAGAATTTGATTATACAGGAATGCACTGGATCAAAACACAATAAATCAAAGGATTCAGAACACCAATATCTAATCAAGGCACTATTTAGTCAGCAACTGAGTTCTGATGAGGAGGAAAATGCTCACTAATCAAACTTCGGTTCATGCAAAGTACTAATAACCAGATGTTAAGAGTTCAGAGCGATCCAGGGACACTGAGCTCCTTGGAAACCTAACCCCGCACATCTCAGTCTAAACCCTACAAACAAGGCTGTTTAGATAGTCAGGACAGAGAACAGGTCACCAATGAGCAGAGCACATCACATGAGAAGTTATCATATGGCCAGAGAATGTGCAAAAACTGGAAAATCAGAGCCAGGTTGTGTCAGTAAAAGAAGAGTCAATGGAGTCTCAATAGGACAAGCTCAGATCAGAAAGAGCTGCATGGCAACAAGACACACTGGTACTATAAAAAGAAAACCAAGACTACTTCAGAGTACACAATTCCAAAGAACTGGGAAATGAATAAGATTTTGGCAGCAGAAGACAAGATCTGGAAACATGCTTGCTTAGGAGCAGAGAAGGCAACTCCCTACCACCCAGACTGCTAAAATAAAATCTGTTAAGTATTTAAACTGCTCAAAACAGAAAAATAACTCCAACGTAATTAATTACATCAGAGGCTTATCAAGTAACTCATGCTTTGCTCAGTTAAAATTATACAATCCTTTGATAAGGATTTAAATTTATAATATTTAAAAGTTATTTACCTGATAGTTTTTGAAATTAGCAAGGATGTGCTTGATTTGTTCTGCAGCCCCTGTCATAAAAGGTTTTACTCTTTCTGGTCTCTGTTCTTCAAGTTTCCCTTTGATTCTAAAACATATGGACACATTAATCAGTTCTAAGCAAAGTTTCCATTCAGTAAAAATTCCAAACTGAAACCAGCAAAATATCAGAGAGATTACTAACTCATAAGAGGGATCTTTTAAGACTGTTCCTAACTTTGAATTTCACCTCAGCTTATTCTGTACCAAAGGACTATTCTAAAAAAAGTAAAACCACACTGCACCCTCCAGTATCCTCATATTTATAGGAAAGCAGGCCCCCTTCTGAGCTCATCAACAGAAAAAAGCCTTTGACAAGCATGCCTGCTGTTAAAAATCTCAAAGGAAACCAACCCCTAAATCCTACAGGATTTTCAGACATCAATTGGGTGTGTCAGTATCACTTACGACTTCATGTAGTCTTTGATGTACTTCTTGTAGGCTTCTTTTGTGAAGCTGGTTTCCTGCAAGTGATGGTTCATGACAATATCGACACCAGTGATTACTGTGCTTTCGGTACCTTCGCCCTCGGGGCCTTCAGCGGAGGCATTTCCACCAATGAGCGAGTCATCGATGTTACCCTCTGTCCTACTGACCATCTGCATTAAGAGAAAGTTTAGTCGCTAACACATTCTCGACCTTACCATAAACGCATCGAAGAATCTATGCTGGCAGCTCTTTCATCCGTCATCTCTCAACACTTAATTCTCGTTGAAAATCATGAACACTACGGAGGCAAAAAAAAATCTATGCCCTTCGTTCTCCTGAAACGTCTCAGTTCAACAACTCTTCGTTGGCCCAAACGACAAAGGGGTCATTTACAACACAGTGCAAGTTCTGCATGGGCTGTCGGGTTGCTGAGCAAAGAAAAACCGGGCAGACGCTAAAATGCTTGGGTCGCCCAAAATGGAGATAACCTGTCTGTCCCGGACCGCCTGGGAGGGAGGATGGGCGTCGAAGCGGCGGACCTATTTCCAGGCTCAGCTCCGCCTCCAGTTTTCTAGAAAAACCCGAGCCCGGAAAGAGAGTCTCCTCCGCCAGGAGGCAACGGGGAGGATTGCACAACCTCGGGCGGGGGAGCGGCGGAAACCCGAGCCCGCCCGGCCTCGCCTCCCCACTGCGCCGCGGCCCCGGCCCCGGCCCCGGCCCGGCCGACTCACCTTCCCCTCCACCTCCAGACACAGCCCGTCCGCGACCTCCCGAATCTTGTAGATGTCGGAGAACATCTCGTCATCTGCTCGGGGACACAGACCCGCCCGTCACGAGGCGCCCGCGGCCCGAGCCGGCGCCATTTCCCGCGCCGCGCCGCCCCTCCCCGGGCGCCCCGGACCCCAGCGCGCGCCCCCAAGCAGTGCCCCTCCTCAGACCCACGACAGCGGCGGCGGCCGGCACCCCGCCTCCACCCATATGCCGCCGCGTGCCCTGCGCGCCGTGTGAGGGGCAGTGCAGTCCCGACTCACGGCTAATGAGGTCCCGGTAGATGATCATGATGGCGACTGGAGGGAGGCGACAGCGGCGCTGGCTTAGCAGGAGCCCGGAGCTCAGAGCGAGCGCAGTGCGGCCAGAGCGGCGCTCGGGGGGAGGGGGGAGCGGGCGGAAAAGGCCGACTCTGCCGCTCCCCGACCTCATATAGAGGGCACGTCCCCCTACGTCATCGCGCGCGGCGCCTCCGGAAGCGCCGCGAGCGGTGACGCATCACGCAGAGCTGCGCGAGGGGCGGGGCCGCAGCGCGGCCGTGGGCGAGGGGAGGGGCGCATCCGGGGACTTGGCCCGGGGGTGCAAGACCGCGCGTTCCCCGCGGGCTCGCCGGGCGGCCTTGGGAAAGGGAAGGCAGAGGAGGGGGTGGGGCGGAGGGAAAATGCCTGAAGGCGCGAGGGAGAGGAATGGTAGGTGAGGAGCGCGCGGGAGGAGAGGGGAGGAAGGCGCTCCCCGGCCCTGAGTGGTGGAGGCGGCGCCTCAGGGTCGGCCCTGGTAGGTGCCAGGCCTGGGTGGGGCTTAGATGAAGTCTCAAGTTTCCGCCCCAGGCCTGGTGCTGCGCAAGCTCCCGCAGTTTCTGGGAACTGAAAGCGTCAGCTGCTGTGAAGGACTTTGCGTTTACGGAGGGTTCCCTTGACGATGAGGGCAGAGGAGTTGGCTTGTGACCAGCCCCTGTGATCTCCAAGGACCTTAGAGAACTTTTCAGCGCTTGTCCCCGCGCTGCCCCCCTTCGAGTTCCCGGATTCCTCTGTGGGGCGGGGCCAAGTCCGGTCTGTGGGACCCACCTCGGCCTGCCAGCCCCCTGGGAATGATCGTGGGGGGCGTTGAGTCTGGAAGGGGGCTTGAGAAGGAAGGAAGGAAGCTGTCAAGGAAGTGTGCACAGCTTTCCTCTCTCTCAGTTTGGTCGCGTATTTGAAAGCTTGTGGTTCCTAAGGCAGCTAAAGAATCTTCCTGTTTCTGTTTTGCTCTTGGTCTAGAGTTAAGTCCTTTGTTTGAAAAAAGGATGTGTTGTCACTTTAAAGTGTAGTTGAAATACATTAATGTAAAAAATATAAATAAAGTGTAGTAGAGATAATAACCCAGGAGCTAGAAGGTTAAACTTAGAAAGAGCTTTACACGTGCCCAAATTTTATTTGGACTTTAGACTCAGTTACTCGGTACTAAAAAAAAAAAACCGGTTTAGTGACATCTTTGGTTTAAAGGCAAATGAGTATAAAACCGGAGAGATTCTTCCACTCCACAAATATATTTGTGCTCTGCTGTGTCCCTAGCACAGAGGTCCTAATTTTGAACAAGTTAAATCCAGTTCAACCCTCACAGAAAACTTCATTCTGGTAAATAAAAAATCAGGCAGTTATAACAAACCTCCCCATATGCAAGAGTAAAGCATTCCACAGAATAAGGGAGGGCAACTGTTGGGAAAGAGTAGTGCGAGAGTCAGTGATGGAGTAGTCAAAATGAAAAGGAGCCGGGAAAAGGGACCCTCCCTGGAAGAAGGGGGTCTGGGGCTGTACAGGACACCCCCAGGGGACCCTGCGGATACCTGAAAACTAAAACGGGAATGAAGGGGATTTGAAAACAAACGGATGTCTTCTGATAAATGGTCCACTAAGGATCGCTGAAACCTCTTGATTATTTCTGAGATGTGTGAATGGAACATTATTATCCCAGGCATATCACAAGTTAATTATTTTCCTCAACTTTAACTTTTCAGATTATTCAGAACCATTCCCATCATTCATACGGCACCGTCAAACATTTTTCTTCCCTCTACTCCTTTTCTGGTTTTATGTTCAATTAAAAACTATCCCCCCCCCCCAAGTTTTGTAAGACAACCACAGAGAAAAAGAGAACTGAAGAGATTAGAATCAAAGCACCCTAGCCTGAAATCTTGGGTTTATCTAGTACTTGTCCTGTGGCTTTGGGAAAGTCATACTCCCTAAGTCTGAGTATAGAATGCAATTTTTGTGAGTTAAAGAGTTTGGGGAAGTTAAATAAGAATAAAAAATGACTAGCCCTCAATAGGTTATCAGTAAATATTGGTTGACCTTGAGTGCATAATTCTTTCCAATTTTATTACTGTTCAAAATACTCCTGAAACTATTCCATTAACCCTATTTTATTTGGAAGTATTTGGAGGATTTAGACATTGTATACTGTACTAAAAAGATTCCTAGGTGACTCTGTTCAGGAATCTGCCTGCCAATGCAGGAGACACAGGTTAGATTCCTGAGTTGGGAGGGTCCCCTAGAGCAGGAAATGGCAACCCACTTCAGTGTTTTTGCTGGAAAAATCCCATGGATAGAAAAATCCTGGCAGTCCTCAGGATCGCAGAGTCTGACACTACTGAGCAACTTAGCACACATACTAAGATTGAGCTAAAGACTTCTATTAACTCACAACCGTCATAGTGGATTCCTGAAAGAATTCAACTTGTGTCCATAAAAGATTTCAATCTCAGGGTCATATTTGGTAGGTCATGATAATTCTGTGACTAGATGATTCTAAAAAATAAAATCTCTGGAAAATCTGATTTAAATTTCAGAATATTTTCTAAACTCCATCTTATGGTCTACAAAATCTGTGTTGTACCTTGAAAATACCTGCTTAGAACATCAGTGATACCAATAGTTTTCAGATTAGGCACCACTTACAAGCCACTGACAAAACTGCGAGGATTTGACTTTTATTCCAGCTAATTGGCTTTTACTTAGGCATCATTTGAATGTTTTTACTACATTTTATTCCTTACAGCAGTGATTTCTAACAAATCTAAGATTGTCCCAAATTTTATAGTTTGGCATCTCTTGCAATTAAAGAGATTTCAAAGAAATGTCTTTTGATCTCTTTACACAAGTACTCACATGAAAAAAGCAGCTCACAGGGTCCTCAATTTTTAGCTAGGGATTGACTACATGGCTTAAGCACATAAGAGTTTATTCTCTCTTATTAAAAAAAAAAATCAAGGGTATTGACCAAAAAAAAAAAAAAAGGGGGGGGGGCAGAACCTGAAAGCTAAGAATTAGGTTTTACTTGGCTAAGTAAACTGAGAAAAGCCTGGGACGCAACCTCTCATATAGCTCTGACAGTCTGCTCCAAAGAAGTAAGGGAGGATACAGGATCAGTTCAGGTCAGTCCCTCAATTGTGTCCGATTCTTTGCAACCCCATGGCCTGCAGGCTTCTCTGTCTATCACCAGCTCCTGGAGTTTGCTCAAACTCATGTCCATTGAGTCGGTGATACCATTGAACCGTCTCATCCTCCCAGCATTTCATGTGATGTATTCTGCGTATAAGTTAAATAAGCAGGAGCCAGGATAGGTAGGAGTTCTTGCAACAAAGACTAGGTAGCGGGAATATCAAAAGATTATTGTTAGCTAAAGATAACCAAGTATCTCAAGGAAAGTGGAGTTTTTGTTTTTATGAGAAAGCTCATATTCCCCTTCTCATCCTGCCTTCAATCTTTCCCAGCATCAGGGTCTTTTCCAATGAGACAGTTCTTCCCATCAGGTGGCCAAAGTACTGGAGCTTCTGCTTCAGCACTGGTCCTTCCAGTGAATATTCAGGACTGATTTCCTTTAGGATTGACTGATTTGGTCTTCTTAAAGTCCAAGGGACTCTCAAGAGTCTTCTCCAACACCACAATTCAAAAGCATTATTCTTTGGCACTCATCCTTCTTTGTAGTCCAACTCTTACATTTGTACTTGATGATTGGAAAAAACCATAACTTTGACTAGATGAAACTTTGTCAGCAAAAAATGTCTCTGCTTTTAAATATGTGGTCTAGGTTGGTCATAGCTTTTCTTCCAAGGATTCAGTGTCTTTTAATTTCATGACTGCAGTCAGCATCTGCATGATTTTGGAGCCCAAGAAAATAAAGTCTGTCAGTGTTTCCACTATTTCCCCATCTATTTGCCATGAAGTGATGGGACCAGATGCCATGATCTTAGTTTTCTGAGTGTTGAGTTTTAAGACAGCTTTCTCACTTTCCTTTTTCATCAAGAGGCTCTTTAGTTCCTCTTCACTTTCTGCCATAAAGGTGGTGTCATCTGCATATCTGAGATTATTGATATTTCTCCTGGCAACCTTGATTCCAGCTTGTGCTTCATCCAGCCTTGTGTTTCACGTGATGTACTCTGCATATAAGTTAAATAAGCAGGAGCCAGGATAGATAGGAGTTCTTACAACAAAGACCAGGTAGTGGGAACATCAAAAGATTAATGTTAGCTAAAGATAACCAAGTATCTCAAGTTAAGGCAAGGAACTTTTCTTTGTATGGGAAGATGTCAGAGTCTGGGTTCACTGAAATCATTCCTTTGATACATACCTCAGCTATCTGGGGACGGCCTCCTGCTTTCTCATCCTGAGCCTCACGGGGTATATCGTTGGGTGGGATGGTGGTGGGGAGGCGGGGTGGTGCTGCTGCTACAGTGGCTGAGGGCTCGACAGCTGTTTGTCTCCATTCTGAGTTCACTCCAGGTTCACTGTGCAAGGTGGCCGTAGTGGCTGGAGGACTGCAGCATCCTGTGATTACTGATGTGGCAGGCAACATTTTTTCATTGTTGAGGGGTGCAGTCAGACTGAAATTATGTTGCCGTGGTGGCTTCATAGGCATCACAGACCCAGTCTCTTCCTTTCTTCTCCATCATCCGTATGGTCTATAATAGGTGCTGGAACTCCAGCCATCACATCCGTCTTGCAAGCAGCCGGTAGAGAGGGATGGCCGCAGGAGTACATCCTAGCTTATGTTTCTTTGCTTTAGGGCGGAACTGTCCGAAAGAACTTTATGTGGCAATGGAAATGTTCTGTATCTGCTGTGTCCAACACGACAGCCACAAGACCACAAGTGCACTTGAACTGTGGCTTGTGTGACTATGCAAGCGAATGTTTACTTCTGTTTCATTTTAATTAAGTGTGAGTATCCATGGCTAGTAACTTTATTGGGCCACAGAGTTCTATAATGAAAGCTCGATGAGGTGGGGGACATCATTTTGCTAACCCCAGCTATCAGAACAGAGCCTCCCTTGATAATTCTTGATGAATGAATGGATGAGATGAAGCTTTCTTCATTTCTCTTTTATAAATCATTTGTTTATTTTTGGCTGTGCGGGGTCTTCATGGCTGTGCACAGGCTTTCTTTCGTTGCAGCGATCGGGGGCTACTCTCTAGTTTGGGTTCATGGGCTTCTCGTTGTGACGGCTTTTCTCGTGGGGAAGCATCGGCCCTAGGTGTGCGGGCTTCGGTAGTTGTGGCGTGTGGGCTCAGTAGCTGTAGCTCACAGGCTCAGTTATTTGTGGTGTGTGGGCTTAGTTGTACCACAGCATGTGGCACCAGGGATGAAACCAATATCCCCTGCATTGCAGGGCGGATTCTTAACCACTGGACCACCAGGGAAACCCTTCTTCATTTCTCTTAATTATATTACAGCTAATTCTATTTCAGTTAATTAATTGGATTTTGCACATGTCCAAAACCTGGTATCACAGTGCTTTTCAAACTGAGAATTGAGAAACAATTTAGTGTGTAGTGACCAACTTTATTAAAAATGAAATAAGTTACAAAAGAAAATAGAATCACATGTAGTAAAGATGAGCATTGTTTCATGGAACTTTTGTTTTAAATTTATACGTGTGTATATGTATTGGATCTCAACATAAGATGTATTTTTTCATGTGGGTCTAGGCCCAAGAGGTTTGACATTCTTTGATTTAGGCAAATTTTCTCTTCATATATATTTCTTGGCAGCATCAACTGTGCAGTTTTAGTGGTATGTGTCCCAAGATTTGATGAACACTTTTTATGACTCTGGCACCCTTTTGGACAGGGATCTTGTCACCTTCTATTTTGTGAGACTCTTTATGCTTAACAAGAGAATATCTAGGCCAGCTCCTAGCAACATCTAGGCCTAGCTGAGAGTACAGATTCCTGTCCTCTTAAGCGAAAGCAAGTGACATAACTAGTGTAACTTCTATTGTTTCGGGTTTGTTTTTTTTTTAACTTTTTATTTTGTGTTGGAGTACAGTCGATTAACAGTGTTGTGATAGTTTCAGGTGAACAGCAAAGGGACTCAGCCCTAATCCATTGGTGTTTTTGATGAAGTAAAATGATCACTAAAATTTAAGATTTAGGCATTTGGATATTTCTTTTTGCTTTGAAAACTAGAACTTTGTTCTGATTATAAAAATAATAATACACATTATAGAGTATTTATAAACCACAGAAGAAGCCACCTATAGCTATTAGTGACATGTTAATATTCTTAGTAGATTTATAAAAAGGGTGGATTGGGTAGGTGGGATCCTACTGATGTTAAAGCAACTTCTCTATCAGACTTAGGGCATAAGTCTCTTTTGTTTTCGGCCTGCTGTAGGAGAAGAGATCTGTTAACAAGCCAATTCAAAGATCTCCTGGTTGAAACTACTTTTAATTATATTTAGACTGGATTTTTGAAAATATCTAGTAAAACATTATTGGGCTAATCAGTGAGCTAAGTGGGTAACTCCAACTTTCCCATTCTTAATTTCTCTTAGGTCTATCAGAAAATTGTTCAAGTATTTTTTATTTATTATGAATATTTCCCCATATCAGTAGCAAAATGTCATCTAAAATTATTATAAATAGTCCAACTGATGAATGTACTATAATTTATTTTTAAATTATACATCTACAAGTTGGAAAACACAGAGATGCACAAAGAATTTTTAAAAATATATATTCAGGTACCCACACAACCACAATGAATAGTGGCTAACGGTTTTCGTATTTACTTAAAGTTTTTTTTTTTTTTTTAAATATTACAGGTAAACTGAAGTCTTCTTTATCCACCTTTATCTCATTCCAGAGGTTCATCCACCCTCCTCACCGATACCCATTCAGGTAAAAACATCATCCATATCCACATTTCTGTAAGAAAGGGATAAACAGAAATTGGGAGGGTCTACTCCTTCCGTCTAGGGCCTAACTAAGCAGTTGCACAAGTCACTTCTTTTGTCTTATTTCCAGAACCTGATCACAGAACACTCAGCTCCCAGGGTGATCAGGAAATATGTTCTTCACACTGGTTGGAAAATTGATAAGGAGTTGAAAGAATAAGCAGTCTCAGTCATAGCCATATGGGCATTTCTGTGTTTGGTGGAATGAGTGTGTACTCGATCACCTCTTTGCGACTCCGTGGACGTAGCCCACGGGGAATTTTAGGCAAGAATACTGGAGTGGGTTGTCATTTCCTCCTGGGAGTGGAAGGAGGATATAGAGCACAGAATAACGTCAGAGGAATATTTAATGGCTAGGAAATAGTGGCTGACTTTTCCCTCAGTTTCTCCATCTTGCCTCACAGATGTGTAAGCCCTTTTTCATTATGAATGAATGAATGAACATGAACAAATCAATAGTAGAGTTATTTCCATACTCACTTTCACCTCCCTTCCAGATTACTAATTTGTTGGCCATCTTACTCCTCTTTTCTACATGATCTTTCTTTACCTGGTGCATTCGGCTTGTCTGCCCACCCCTTCCCATAATAGTCATGGAATTCAGTACTTAGGAGGAAACCCAATACAATTTTAGAAGATCAAAGAAAATTTAGGATTTTAAAATAAAGGGCCTGAGTGCAGTAAAATCTCATCGTTAGGACAAATCATGTTACAAAGTAGTAGTATCACTGTCCCCTCTAGGAAATGAATATATACCTGTTTGCATAAATATAACAATTTTTCAGATGTTTCATATTAAATTACTAATAGTGATTACTGTGGAGACCGTGGTTGGAGTTAATGTGGAGAAGAGTTAGAGTTTTATTTTTAATTTTAAACCCAGTAGTACTGATAGATGGAGAAGGCAGTGGCACCCCACTCCAATACTCTTGCCTGGAAAATCCCAGGGATGGAGGAGCCTGGTGGGCTGCAGTCCATGGGGTCACTAAAAGTCAGACATGACTGAGCAACTTCACTTTCACTTTTCACTTTCATGCATTGGAGAAGAAAATGGCAACCCACTCCAGTGTTCTTGCCTGGAGAATCCCAGGGACGGGGGAGCCTGGTGGGCTGCCGTCTATGGGGTTGCACGGAGTTGGACATGACTGAAGCAACTTAGCAGCAGCAGCAGCAGTACTATTAGAATCTTTAACATGTGTATGTTACTTTTACAATTAAAATATTATAGTGCAGTGCTTCCCAAACTTTGGGAGGTTATATACTAAGAATATTTACAAGGGATTCCTGGTGGTCCAGTGGTTAGGACTCTTTCTCTGCTGTGGCCCAGGTTCAACCCCTGGGCTGCATGGCACTGCCAAAAAAAAAAAAAAAAAATTTTCCAAGAAATTTGAATCTCAATATGTTTGCCAATAAACCCATTAAAAATATAACTGTAATTGTGGCCTATGATTGCCATTTCATAAATGAAAGGGGATAATCTCTAAGTAATGGGTAATCCTCTAAACTGAATACATTTAATTCTGTGAAAAATTCGTTACATTGTCCTTATTTTTCTCATTTTTGCTTTGGATCTTTTAAAAAATTTTTACTCTGGGTTTCTTCCTGTTGTTTTATACTTGGCACAGATAGGGTGAGTGACTTGCTCAAGGACACACAGCCAGTGGATGGCAGAGGGGAGGGATCCAGGTTTATGGACTTCTGACTCTCCAGGGGGTCCTTTTGGTTGAATAAGCGAATGAAAACAGCGAGATACTTGGAATTCTGACATCAGAATTCAAGCTTTTTTAGAATGAATTAACCCAACACTTATGTTTAGGATATGAGCAACAGTGAAAAAAAAGTGAAAATCCAAAAGAGGCTGTTTTGGAGGCAGTATTAGTAGTAATAGTAGTAGTAGTAGTTTGTCGTTCAGTCGTGTCCGACTCTTTGCGACCCCGTGGACTGTAGCCCACCAGGCTCCTCCCTCCATGGGATTCTCCAGGCAAGAGTACTGGAGTGGGTTGCCATTTCCTTCTCCAGGGGATCTTCCCGACCCAGGGATCAAACCCTGGTCTGCAGGCAGACGCTTTTAACCTGTGAGCCACCAGGGAAGCCCTTAAATTGATCTAAATAGTTTTTGAAGTTTCTTGCAGAGTTGAGACAAACAGGGAAGAAAACAATAGTAGACCTCTTCATTAAGCTGTTGGCATGGCAACAGTAATTCTTCAAGACTGCCTTAGATGGAGTCACTGGAATGTTAACAATGAAAAGAAATTAATTTTTTCTTTAGAGTTCTTAGAGCATACTAAGGCATAGTAATTTATGACTGCTTTTACGGCAATTCTATTTGAAATATCAGATATGTCAAAATGTAGTCAGAAGCCCTAGAACTAAAATTATAGAAATATA
>SJYC01096312.1:0-28815 GCA_006408675.1 Madoqua kirkii | reverse complement strand
CCCAAGAACTAAAATTATAGAAATATATATAGCCCTATATATGATATAAATAAATAAATAAATAATCTATAAATTAAATATGTAAACTGAAATATAACAAAATATAAATGTATGTAACATAAAATAGAAATATTATAAAAATAAGTATATCATGTATGTTTCTATCCATTTATTTCATATACAATATAAACATTTATAGAACATAAATGAACATGAATAGATAATTTTTTATTGGCCCAGTTTTGGCCTACCCTGTATTGTGGATCCTTCAGTATAGATAGAGATGTTAGAGATGTTGCTACCATTCTCAAAAACTGTCCCAAAATGACGAGAATTAGGTTTGTAACAAATAGCTTTATGGTGATGAGGAAATCATCACACATGCTAGTAAAGTAATGCTCAAAATTCTCCAAGCCAGGCTTCTGCAATACGAGACTCATGAACTTCTAGATGTTCAAGCTGGTTTTAGAAAAGGCAGAGGAACCAGAAATCAAATTGCCAATATCTGCTGGGTCATTGAAAAAGCAAGAGAGTTCCAGAAAAACATCTATTTCTACTTTATTGACTATGCCAAAGCCTTTGACTGTGTAGATCACAATAAACTGGAAAATTCTGAAAGAGATGGGAATACCAGACCACCTGACCTGCCTCTTGAGAAATCTGTATGCAGGTCAGGAAGCAACAGTTAGAACTAGAAATGGAATAACAGACTGGTTCCAAATAGGAAAAGGAGTGCCTCAAGGCTGTATATTGTCACCCTGCTTATTTAACTTCTATGCAGAGTACATCATGAGAGACGCTAGGCTGGATGAAGCACAAGTTGGAATCAAGATTGCCAGGAGAAATACCAATAACCTCAGATATGCAGATGACACCACCCTTATGGCAGAAAGTAAAGAAGAACTAAAGAGCCTCTTGATGAAAGTGAAAGAGGAGAGTGAAAATGTGGCTTAAAGCTCAACATTCAGAAAACGAAGATCATGGCATCTGGTCCCATCACGTCATGGCAAATAGATGGGGAAACAGTGGAAACAGTGGGAGACTTTATTTTCTTGGGCTCCAAAAATCACTGCAGATGGTGACTGCAGCCATGAAATTAAAAGACGCTTACTCCTTGGGAGAAAAGCTATAACCAACCTAGGCAGCATGTTAAAAAGCAGAGACATTACTTTGCCAACAAAGGTCCATCTAGTCAAGGCTATGGTTTTTCCAGTGGTCATGTATAGATGTGAGAATTGACTGTGAAGAAAGCTGAGCGCCAAAGAATTGATGCTTTTGAACTGTGGTGTTGGAGAAGACTCTTGAGAGTCCCTTGGACTGCAAGGAGATCCAACTAGTCCATCCTAAAGGAAATCAGTCCTGGGTGTTCATTGGAAGGACTGATGTTGAAGCTGAAACTCCAATACTTTGGGGACTTGATGGGAAGAACTGACTCCTTTGAAAAGACCCTGATGCTGGGAAAGATTGAGGGCAGGAAGAGAAGAGGAAGACAGAGGATGAGATGGTTGGATGGCATCAACCATCCAGCCATCAATGGTTGATGGTTGACTCAATGGGAATGAGTTTGAGTAAACTCAGAGAGTTGGTGATGGACAGGGAAGCCTGGCATGCTGCAGTCTGTGGGGTCACAAAGAGTCCGACATGACTGAGCAACTGAACTGAACTGATGAGGAACTGTACTTTCAAGTAGTTTTTCTTATCACCATTCTGGGAAGGTGTCTCAGGAAAACAGCCTTGTGTTCCCCTTTACCCTGACACACGATACTTGTGACACCAGCTGTGTCATTTTCCCCCCATAATAACCAATTCTCCAACACTAGCTGGATGTGCAGCAGTTCAGTTCAGTTCTGACACTAACGACCAGAATCCCACATGTTAAGGGCTCAGGTCCACAAGACTCAGATGCACGCCCCCCTTCAGTTGCCTGTTGTAAGCAGTAGGTCTCCAGGTTACCCAAAGCGTCTGTGCAACGTGACTGCTCATCAAAGCTTCCCTACAAAGGACCACAAATGATCTGCTCCTTGGTTGCAATCATTTGTGAGAACAGCTCACAAACCATAGAACAATTTACTTAATTCTTGCTGATATACCTACTCTCAAGAAAAGTCTGAGACCTCATTGTCATCTTTATGACTACACTGCCATGGAGCTCTCCAATTAGTAGCAGTAGCAACTGGTTGATATAGGATATCCCAGTCTCACTTTCTGGCTGAACTGGCCTTCAGTTGGGAACCTGTGGTCTCTAGAGCCTGTGGGCTGTAAAACAGTAGTTTTCATCCCCGGCTGTACATTAAAACTGCTTGAGAAACTTTTTAAAAATCTCAGCGCCGAGGCCATTCTCCAGATCAATGAAATTCGTTTCTCTGTAAGAGGGATACAGGCATCAGAAGTATTATTATTATTATTACTTTTGCTGTGCCTTATGGCTTGGCGGGATCTTAGTTCCCCAACCAGGGAGTGAAACCGTGCCCTCTGCAGGAGAAGCGCAGTGTCTTAACCACTGGGTCGCCAGGGAATTCCCTGAAGAGATTTTAATAAGGATTTTTCAAAATAATAGTCAAGAGAAGCAGTTTGATTCCTTTTAAAAGTGCGAGTGCCTGATAAAGGAAGCCAGGAAGAGAAAACAGCTAAGTGGTTTGGGGGCGTGCTGTCTTCAATATGACCATCCTGACCCTTCAGAGGAGAATTGCTCAACAGTCACTTTGGGGAAGCTGAACCAACTTGGGAGGGCTGAACGATGGGAAAGAGTGTGGGAGATGCCTTGCTTAACCCTCCTCTCTGTGTTCAAAAAAGAAGCTACTAACTGTCTATACAAATTAAAGGCACAGTTGGGCTCAGATGGTCGCTTTCTCCCTCGGGCTTCCACGGCCACCATGTTTATTTAAATTTGTCATCTCTGATCTCTTGGAAACCCTCATTCTTCTGTTCTCTCTGACTTTTCTCTGTAACATTTATCAATAACCAACATACTGTTTATTTTATTTATTTTTAATTGGAGCATAGTTGCTTTACAATATTGTATTAGTTGCTACCATACATAAACATGAATCAGTCATAGGTATATGTATGTCCCCTCCCTCTTGAACCTCCCTCCCACCTCCCATTTTATTTACTTTTTTATCTTCTGCCTCCCTTCAAGACACCAGAGAGGTAGAGATTGCCCTTTTTGGTCATGGATATATCCCCAGTGCCTGGAGCAGTGCCTTGTAGACAGCCAATCAATAATTGTTCAAGAATGGACCTCAGATCAAGACCACTAATAGCGGGACTTCCCTGGTGGTCCAGTGGCTATGCACTCCCAATGCAGGAGACCCTGGTTTGATCCCTGGTCAGAGAACTAGATCTCTGTAGCAACTAAGACCCAGCACAACCAAATACATATTTTTTAAAGACGAATAAGAGTAACTAATATAGATTTAGTCTTATATTCCAGCATAGCAACTCTATGAGATGGTCACATTCATGTAAGCAGCTTTTCTGCATCCCTTTATGACCTGCAGTTAGGTTTTTGGCAGTGCCACTGACAAAAGATGAAAGTGGAAGAACAGTAGCTAGGGGCTAGAAGAGGCTGTTTGGATAAGGTAACCTAGAAAAGAGCTCTTCCTCTGAAGCAGGAAAAGTATTCTAAGACATACTATTCAGGAAAAAAGGCAAGAGGTAGAAGAGTAGGACATGTACAGCAGAAAGCCAATTTAACACCCAGATGCACATAATGCAGTCAGCACGTTGCTATAGATAACATGCACGTAAGCAAAAGCATAGACGCCAGTCTAGAAGGGTATGCAGCACGCTGATGACAGTGGCCAACCCTGGGAGGCAGCGGAGCGGAGGAAAAGCGCGGTTAAGGGCAACCTCAGTGCTCACTGTGCTGCTCAGATTATAATGTATCACAAGAATATTTTCCTATATAATTTCACCTCTAATTTATAAAACATTCTTTGTCTCATAGATACCAAACACAAGAAAACAAGCAAAATAGGTGGGGGGGAAGTACTTACATTACTTACAGACAATGTGTTACCAAAATGCACTGCAGAAATAAGCATACACACCTAGAAGAGTTAAGGGCTTTCTATTTCTGAATCATGCAGCTGGAGGTAATGGATTTTCAGTTCACTTAATAAGCAGAGTATGTGAGTGTGTGTATGTGTGCGTGTGTGCATGCGTAAATGCACACTAGCATGATTTTGATCCAAAACACTGCCCCATAAATTACTTTGCTAAAAACGGCAGCAAGTACTTATTAGGGAGCAGTGAAGGAGGGGTGGGTGGAGGCTTGTCAACGCACTGCAGGAGAAAGATAGCTTATCTTCAGCTTTCCATTCTTTCAAGTGAAAAGCACACTTGCTTGGGAATTAGAGATAATATAACTTGGAGAGTAGATTCATTTCTTTTCCTTACACTTTGCCCTGCTTGAGAAATTACCGGTGGCAGCTTATAGAGCTCTGTGTAGCACCCAGCACCTTTCAAAATGAATGAGGCAATTGTTGCAAAAAAGAAAATGAGAGTAAGATGAAGCTAGAGGTAAGTATGCTGTCAAACTGAGGGTCATTAAGCTCTGCACAGGTGTCAGAGGTGACCTCCAAATTTGCCCAGGAGCTTTTAGCAACCAACAGGGTGGTGGTGGATATAGTTATTAGTTATAAGATTCACTGTCATTTTGTATTAAAAGATCATTTTTTCTAGAAGAAACCTTTTTTTTTTTTTTTGGCTGCATCAAGCCTTAGTTGTGGCATGTGGAATCTAGTTCCTTGACCAGGGATCAAACCCAGGTCCCCTGATAGGGAGCTCAGAGTCTTAATCACTGGACCACCAGGAAAGTCCCTAGAAAAAGACTTTTTGTTTTTTAAGTGTCCAATAGGGACTTCCCTGGTGGTCCAGTGGTTAAGAATCCACCCTGCAACACAGGGGACATGAGTTCAGTCCCTAGTCGGAGAATGAAGATCCCGCATGTTAAGACACCTGGCTGCAAGTACTGAGCCTGCGAACCACAACTAGGGATTCTGCTTGCCACAGTGAAAGAGCGCTCGTGGTGCGACCAGGACCTGATGCAATCAAGCAGTATCCAGTGACGAGACTCACAAGGCGTTCCTCCCACGAGCTCCCAGCAGTAAATACCCCTGCAGCAAACCAGAAAGTGTAGTAATGGCCTACACACATGGTTATTTTTGTTTATTCATCTTTCCACATCACACGGCCGTGGGATCTTAGTTCTCTGACCAAGGGTTGAACCCAGTCTGGTAGTGAAAGCGCGGAGTCCTAACCACTGGACCGCCAGGGAATTCGCTGTGGCTTATTTCTTACTGTCTCCTTCAAAGCAGCCCTAATGTTCCAGCTCAATTCCATAGCAGTAATTCTGCTAGCAGGCCGATCAAAGGGATCCTGCCTCTCAGCTTTCTGAGGTCTGGATTGAGTCAAAGACAAAATTATTTTATGATCTGGAATGGACAGAATATTCTTCAAGCAATTTACCACACATTATTGTTCTGTAACACATATGTCTGCTGGGGTCTCCGGTCCCCGGGAAACCCAGATAACAGTTGGCGTGCACTTTCTGAGGAAATCCAAGACCCTCGCGAAGATTCCTAGTAATGTGTTTACTGTCACAGTCACTGACAAAATGCGGGAAAAAAGAGAGAACATGACCTCCCAGCACTGCAACAGTGGGTGTCCCTGTGTCTACAGTATCCTCAGCCATCAGCTTCAGCTTCCCTTATCAGTAGCTCAGACCAGCTCCTGGCTGTTCCCTCTCCTCCTCCCTGCTTCCCATCTTCCCCGTTAGGAGAAAAAAGAGAGAGAGGCAGCTGAGCTTAGCCGTCTCTTCTCCTTCTGTCAAGGTCTCTCGCTTCTATTACAAGCTGGTTTGTTGAAGTCTTTTCCCAAAGGCAGTTCTTGCAAGAGGAAAAACAAAAGTTATTAGCATCTTAGCTTTGGGGGAGACAAGTAGTACTGGCTTTTTATTTGTTCATGCAGCACACGTATATGGAGTGGTTACTCTGTGCCTGGCTAGGTGGACCACAGGAACACAACAATCTTTGCCCTGAAGGAAAAGGGGAGCAGAAAGGAGATTAAACATGCAAATTACAACAGTATCCCAGCCCTCTCTGTAGGGGAGGTCAGAATACCACCGGCGGCATTTAACTCAGATAAAAGTCAATCAAAATCAATTCATGGGCATTCCCTGGCAGTCCTGCCAAGGGCACGGATTCAGTCCCTGGTCACGACCCCCAAGCCATGAGGCATGGCCAAAAAAAAAAATCATCTCTTTACAGAATACAAAAGTGTCTGAAGATAACACTCACAGCAAAGTTTAGGACTTTTAGACTACCTTGAATTTAATAAGTGTCCTTTATTTGTTTACTTTTGGCTGCACTGGGTCTCCGTTGCAGTGTGTGGGCTTTCTCTAGTTGCAGCAAGCGGGCGCCGCTCTGTAGTTGCGGTCCGAGGGCTCCTCGTTGCGGTGGCTTCTCTTGCTGCTGTTCACAGGCACTAGAGCACAGCTCAGCTGCACCGCAGTGTGGCTCATTCCTGGACCAGGGATTGAACCCATGACCCCCTCAGTGCAAGGGAATTCTTAACCACTGGGCCATGAGGGAAATCCTACAATTGTTTTTTAGCAGGGATCTAAAATTACTAATACATATTCGATCATGTTGGGTGTCTGAAGGGGCACAAGTAATGGTGCCCTTCTCCCCCATTGGGGTTCACCATCAGTTAAGACATAAAATCAAGGAGTTAGGGAGCTGGGACCAAAATTTTTTGCTGACAAAGGCTCAGTTGGAGGTCAGAGATTCTATCAGTGCAAGACTTACTAATACTTAACCCCCAAATGAGGCCTGTAAATCACACTGCCTAGAGGAGCAAAGTCAGTCATGTCCAACTGACAGGTCCCTGGAGGTGGGGAGGGTTCGGGGAGAGGGGGAGGAAGGCATGAGACTGCCTATGTCCAGTGGGTTCTTCCAGACTCACCAAGTAAGAGGGAAGGGCTGGGGCTAGAGGATTTCCTTGCCTTTTGGTTCCTTATAGGATGTTGGAGAAGGCAATGGCACCCCACTCCAGTACCCTCGCCTAGAAAATCCCATGGACGGAGCAGCCTGGAAGGCTGCAGTCCATGGGATCTCAGGAGTCGGACACCACCGAGCGACTTCACTTTCACTTTTCACTTTCCTGCATTGGAGAAGGAAATGGCAACCCACTCCAGTGTTCTTGCCTAGAGAATCCCAGGGATGGGGGAGCCTGGTGGGCTGCCGTCTACAGGGTCGCACAGAGTCAGACACAGCTGAAGCAGCTTAGCAGCAGCAGCAGCAGCAGCAGCAGTCTTTTGTGTATGGACATGATCTTACAACTCTTCATGTTTCCCTTTTCACTTTGACTTCTAGGAAGCTCAGAGCCAAATGTGGGCTCATTTCTAGCAACAGGATCTTTTGGAATGCATTTATGTTCTAATTTGTTCCTGCTTACACCCAATTACCCTACTTTCATTTTCACTTTGTCTTGATTCCCTCATTTTATATTTTGAGGATTTTTCTCATGTGTATTTTAGTTGATGTACTACCATACACCCCTCTGTAAGCCACATGAAACCGCTTTTGAAACAAGGCAGTACACTAACAATAAACACTTAGGGTTAGAGTTTGTGGCATTTTAAATCTCCTAAAAATGTATTTTAAAATGTTGAGAATGTGTTAGAAACCATCCCCATCTTTGATGAGATACAACCTATTGCCACATATGCAAACAGGTACTAGAACCAACAGAATTTAGTAGGTTACAAAGGTGGTACAAAGCAAAGCAGGAATTCAGGAGGAGAGAGGCCCATTTCTGTCTTTATGGGAAAGGTGCAACCCCACTAGTCCTTGAAGTATGGCTAGTCTATCATTGAAAAGGCAAGAAGGGGAACTCTCCTGGAGCTCCACTGGTTAAGACTTCACCTTCCAGTTCAGGGGTTGAGGGTCCCTGGTCCAAGACCTAAGAACCCGCGTGCCTGGTGGCCAGAAAACCAAAACATAAAACAGAAGCAATATTATAACAAACTCAATAAAGACTTTAAAAATTAATCCATATTAAAAAAATAGAAATGGTAGGAATGGTGGGCTTGTTTAGATGTATATGTGCAGTGTTTATACATATATGAAATTTGAATACTCTAACATATATATATATGGTGGCAGAAAAACCATGGCTGGAATATAGTTTACTAGCCTTTTTGGCATTCTCATTCACTTTAAAACCAGTTGAGCGTGATTACATCATTTTGTCCTTTCAGCCGCCACTATATCTGGATTTTATCTCCCTTTGTAAAGTATTCCAGATTTACCCTGGTTATCCAGTAACCAGTAGAAATGTTAAATGGGCACCTAAGTGAATTCTAACTTCCTCTTAGAGGAAAAAGTGTCTCTAATTCTAATTTTATGGCAAACGTAACTAGAAAGCACTGATTGGCAAATGGCTTGAAGACAAATTGATAACCTCATATTATCAGTTCTAAAGTGAAAGAAAGTGAAAGTCACTCAGTTGTGTAGTCCATGGAACTCTCTAGGCAGGAATACTGAAGTGGGTAGCCTTTCCCTTCTCCAGGGGATCTTCTCACCCCAGGGACTGAACCCAGGTCTCCCACATTGCAGGCAGATTCTTTACCAGCTGAGCCACGAGGAAATTATCAATTCTAAGGTGATTATTTTTGTCGTGTTTTTTTCTATTTTTTATTTTTTGTGGGTTCTTTCGGTTGGTCGGTTGGTATTAGAATGGAGATAGGTTTTTGCTTTTTGCTTTTTTTTGTTTTATCCTTAGGGTATGCATCTTTTTTTAGAAAACATTTCTGATACTGGGGTGCATTTTATGGTATGTCATGGTACTTGGCAGCATTTTTTTTCTAAATGATACATAAAATAATGATGCTTTTTATGATTGATAATGAAAATCAGTATTAATTCAAAGTAAAAAATGGACAAGGAAATGGCAACTCACTCTAGTGTTCTTGCCTGGAAAGTTCCATAGACAGAGGAGCCTGGTGGGCTATAGTCTATGGAGTCACAAAGAGTCGGACATGACTGTGATATTGAGCACAAAAAAGGAGATAACTGGATAAACTGCCCAGGGGTGGTAGGCTGAAGGAAGACCATTCCTCACTGAATGGAGAGTAGAGGGGGCCAGACTTACGGAAGGAAATTAATCCCTTCAGCTTCCACTTCTGGGTTTCACACTCTGACTCCCACCACGTCAGACTGTGCCCAGCCCAGGAACTGGGGCCACCCTGCTGACGCTTTTTCTGCCTCTATAAACATTCTCCCCTCCCAGGCTACCTTGGCTAGGGTCTGAAGAAATCCTTTCCCCTTTCCTTCAGCAAGACAAAGATCAACATTTTAAAAAGTAACGTGCAGTGGTTATAACAACTAGCTCCCAATAGGAGTTCCACGCCTGGTTGGGGAACTAAGATCCTGCAGAAGGCACAGCTCGGCCTGAAAACAAAAAAAGTAACTTAACCAGAAAACAAAGGAAAAACAAATACAAAGAAAATACTGCAAGGTAGGAACATGAATTTCCAAACTGACTTTATCACTTCCTTAGCCTCGGGGACCTTAGGCAGACCTTGGTTTTGGTACAGCTAATAGAGTTTGCTGGCACCTGCCCGCTGTCAGGGAGGAAGTGTGCAGAGCAGGCTGTGGGCTAAACTGGATTGGGGTTGGCACCTGGACAGCCGCACTGGCATTCTGGTCCCTGCCCAAACCACATGAGGTCCCCACAGGGCATGTTGCTAGCGTGGGTCAAGGTGCCTCTGTGTGTGCTAAGTCACTTCAACCACGTCTGACTTTGCAACCCTAAGGACTATAACCCGCCAGGCTCCTCTGTCCATGGGATTTTCCAGACAAGAATACTGGAGTAGGTTGCCATGCTCTCCTCCAAGGGATCTTCCCGACCCAGGGATTGAACCCATGTCTCTTACATCCCACTACCTTTGTTCCTGAGGCCCTGGGGGAGTCATCAGCTCCCCTGCTGGGCCCCTAGATACCTCCCTGGCTCCCAGCTTTCCCCCTCTGATCGCCCTCCTCCCCGCAGGATGTGCTCTCGAAAGGCCCCTTTTCACCCACCACCGCTTCTCCTGTGTCTCACTGACTGGCCTGAACAAACGTGCCATCCATGTGTCTCCCCGTGGGCGTGGCTGTGTTTCCTCACCGGCTCCTGTCAACCAGAAGCAGGGATGACCTTACCGGTACTCACGTGGCCCATGGTGGCTCGCCTGGAACATCTTGGGGCAGGCTGGGCTCCGGAGGGGGTTAGCACATGCCTCCCAGGGCAGGAAGTGTGTTCCAGTGGGAAGAATATGGGCTTCGGAGCCAGCCAGGTGTCCTTTCAGATCTTGGCTCAGCCACTTACTAGTCACCTGACCCACGAAGCCTGTCCAAACTTGAGTTTCCTCCCCTGTCATGTAGGATGTAACTTTCCGGGTGTTGTAAAGCATGAGTGGCATCAAGCAGGTGAAAGCATCTACTTAACACCCAACTGGATGGCCATGCTCTTATTAAAACACCGAAGATATGTCGGTGGAGATGCAAAGAAATTAGAACTCCTGTGCATTGCTGGGTAGAACATACAGTACAGCAGCCTCCGTAGAAGTCAGTATGGTGGCTTCTCAAAATAAAGCGCAGAATCACTGTATAAATCAGCGATTCTATTTCTGGATATATATCCAAAAGACTCGAAAGCAGGGACTTGAACAGACAGCTGTATATCAGTGTCCACTGCAGCATTATCCATAGTAGCCAAAAAGTAGAAACAGCCCCCGTGCCCATGGACAGATGAACAGATAAACTGCGGTGTATAGATAATAAGATATTATTTAGCTTCCAGAGGGAAGGACGTTCTGACACAAGATAGATACAACATGGATGAAACTCGAAACCCTTATACGAAGGGAAGTAAGCCAACCACAAAAGGAAAGGCTACAGGATTCCACTTTTTTTTTTTTTAAGGAACTTAGCAAATTCATAGCGACAGAATGTAGAATAGAAGTTACCAGGTGCCAGGGGTAAGAGGAAATGAGCAAGTATTGTTTAGTGAGTATGGAGTTTCAATTTGGGATGATGAAAAAATTTTAAAGATAGACAGGGTAGGGGACCTCCCTGGTGGTCCAGTGGTTAAGACTCCCAAGTTTCCAACACAAGGGACGAAGTTTCAATCACTAATTGAAGAATTAAGATTTCTGAATGCTTCATGGCATGCCCCCCAAAAAAGAGGGGGTTGATGGTCGCACAACAACGTGAATGTCCTTAATGCCACTGTATTGTACACTTTAAAGTGGTTAAAACGGTCAGTTTTATGTTTTGCATAATTTCACACTTACCCAACTACACAGTGCCTAAAGTTAGTCTGTGCATTTATCAAATGGTAGTTCCCTCCCTGTTTTTGTAAGTGAATCTGTATCTTGGGATCATCCACTGTTTTGTTATTTTGACTAGCATACAAACAGAACATCATCCAAAGCTGCTTCAGTAAAACTCAACTGTAAAGTGACAGACCCCAAGGGATCTTAAGTCCTGTACTTTTTCATGTCTTTCTCCCTTTCAGTTCAGTTCAGTTGCTCAGTCATATCCGACTCTGCGACCCCATGAACCTCAGTACGTCAGGCTTTCCTGTCCATCACTAACTCCGGGAGTTTACCCAGACTCATGCCCATTGAGTCGGTGATGCCATCCAACCATCTCATCCTCTGTCGTCCCCTTCTCCTCCTGCCCTCAATCTTTCCCAGCATCAGAATCTTTTCAAATAAATCAGCTCTTTGCATCAGGTGGCCAAAGGATTGGAGTTTCAGCTTCAACATCAGTCCTTCCAATGAACACCCAGGACTGATCTCCTTTAGGATGGACTGGTTGGATTTCCTTGCAGTCCAAGGGACTCTCAAAAGTCTTTTCCAACACCGCAGTTCAAAAGCATCAATTCTTCACCGCTCAGCTTTCTTTATAGTCCAACTCTCACATCTATATATGACTGCTGGAAAAACCATAGTCTTATTCATTGGAAGGACTGATGCTGAAGAAATACTTTGGCCACCTGACGTGAAAACTAACTCACTGGAAAAGACTCTGTTGCTGGGAAAGATTGAAGGCAAGAGGAGAAGGGGATGATAGAGGATGAAATGGTTGGATGGCATCACCGACTCAATGGGTATGAGTTTGGGTAAACTCCGGGAGTTGGTGATGGACAGAGAGGCCCGGTGTACTGCAGTCCATGGGGTCACAAAGAGTTGGACACGACTGAGCAAGTGAACTGAACTGAAACTGACTAGATGGACTGTTGTTAGCAAAGTAATGTCTCTGCTTTTGAAGATAAGATCTAGGTTGGTCATAACTTTTCTTCTAGGGAGTAAGCGTCTTTTAATTTAATGGCTGCAGTCACCATCTGCAGTGATTTTGGAGCCCAAGTAAATAAACTCTCTGTTTCCATTGTTTCTCCATCTATTTCCCATGAAGTGATGGGACCCAGTGCCATGATCTTTGTTTTCTGAATGTTGAATTTTAAGCCAACTTTTCCCCTCTCCTCTTTCACTTTCATCAAGAGGTTCTTTAGTTCTTCTTCACTTTCTGCCATAAGGGTGGTGTCAGCTGCACATCTGAGGTTATTGGTATTTCTCCTGGCAATCTTGATTCCAGCTTATGCTTCATCCAGCCCAGCATTTTCCCTTTAAGTTGCATCTAAAGATCCCAAGTACAGCCAAATAAATATTAAAAGGAAGAAGAAGAAGCATCCTTTTCTTTCCAAGCAACCTGCTTTAGGCTTTAGGAATCAAGAATGTTAGTTGCAGCCAATCCCATTAGGTAAATACTTTTTCCAGAGCCTCTGTAATCTCAGAATTAATAAGCTAAGAGCATTGAAGGGGAATTCCATTTAAGTGCTAATTGTCCTTTCCATTGGGCTTACCTGGTGGCTCAGATGGTAAAGAATCTGCCTGTAAAGCAGAAGACCTGGTTTCAGTCCCTGGGTCGGGAAGATCCCTGGAGCAGGGAAAGGCTACCCACTCTAGTATTCTTGCCTAGAGAATCCCCATGGACAGAGGAGCCTGGTGGGTTACAGTCCATGAGGTCACAAAGAGTCGGACACAGCTGAGTGACTAAACACACAGCCTTTCCTCTTCATTAGGTCAGTAAAAGGTAGGGTGGTATATATTTCATGGGAATATTGGAACCTATAGCTTAGAGATCGGGAGAAGGCAATGGCACCTCACTCTAGTACTCTTGCCTGGAAAATCCTATGGACGGAGGAGCCTGGTAGGCTGCAGTCCATGGGGTTGCTAAGAGTTAGCATGACTGAGCAGCTTCACTTCACTTTTCACTTTCATGCATTGGGAGAAGGAAATGGCAACCCACTCCAGTGTTCTTGCCTGGAGAATCCCAGGGACGGGGGAGCCCGGTGGGCTGCCGTCTACGGGGTGCACAGAGTTGGACACGACTGAAGCGACTTAGCAGCAGCAGCTTAGGGATCATTATTAAAACAGGCAAGGGGTAGCTATCCTTTCATTTACATTCTCTGTAGTCTCCTCTCTTCTTCTTCCCTCCGTTTCTTCTCAGAGCGTGCCAAGGGTGAGACTTCCTACAGCTCCCGTATTGGACCCCTTATTAGAACCAGCTCAGCACTCAGCAGCCGTGGCTGTTCTTGGGTTCCAGGCCAGGGACCAGGCTGTGGGTGCTCCCAGGCGCAACACCACACCAGTGGAGTCACCAGGTGGAGTCTCCCTCCTGCGTCAGCAACAGGGGAGTTGATGAGTCAGGTCTAATTTCCTTTTCTGGATAATTAATGCGTAGAAAGGACTAGGATTCCAGTTCTGCATTCAGTATGCATTCTCTTAAACAACCTAAATAAGGATTGGGAATTTCCCTAGTGTAGAATCTGAAGAGTAGAAGCTACTTTTAATTTTTTAGAAATGTTTTTGTTCAAGTATAATATACATGCAGAAAAGTGCCTATTTTGTCAGCGTACAACCCAATCATTTTTCACAGAGCACCCAGATCTATAGACAGATTGTCACCAGCCCTGCAAAGCCCCCTTTGTATTTCCAGAAGGGCCTCTGAGAGGTTATTTTATAGGTTCAGTCTGTCTTTTAAGTAGGCCTATGCCTGAATCCACCTACATAGACAGGCAAATACCCTCCCTTTTTACTTTATCGATTTCTATGTATAAAACCACACCTAATTCACTTCGGAAATGCATATGTTACTGTATCATATGCGCTTTTTGTGGTAGCTTAATTTTTTTCTTCTTTTTCTTGGCTCTCTGCCCTGCCCATGATAATCCTGCGACCCTGCAGACACCCTCCTGGTCACTTCCCAGGACAGGAACTAGAACAGTTTTGAGCCACCCCCAAAGTTGCGCCTTGTGCCCCATCCCCGTCAAGGGTTTATCCTGCCTTGCTCTGTGAACCCTCCCCTGGTAACCACATCAGAGATGAGGCAAAGTATCTTTTTATAAAAGGGCTCCAATGAATACATTTTTTTTTTTTTCTGGCCGAATTCATGGCATATGGGATCTTAGTTCCTCAACCACGGGTTGAACCCAGGCCCTTTGTAGTGGAAGGGCAGAGTCTTTACCACTGGACCACGAGGGAAGTCCCTTAATGAATACATTTTAAATAAGAAATGGTAGAGTTTCTGTTTGGGACAATATGAAAGCACAAATGGATAGTGGTGTTGGTTGTACAGTATTGTCAATTACTTAAAGACACTAAATTGTACAAATAAAAATGGTTACAATGGTGAATTTTATTCTACGACTACTTTTACTAACATAAAAAAAAAAAATCACCATTTTACAGCCCTCAAATTAATCCTATCCTGTCTCACCTCTGCCTTTTCCTTAAAGTAACCACTCTCCTGATTTTGTAGTGATTACTTTCTTACATTTTTTTATAGCTTTATCAGCCAGATGGCATCCTTACACATAATAGTTTAGCCTTGCTTTTTAAAAAGATTTGATGGGTCTTCTAATTTTTTGTTTTAACCTGTAAGTTCCCCTCTGTTCCTTTCTTCTTTTGTCTAATTCATCTGTTGGTGAATTCAGATCATTTGGCCTTTTTCCATCTATAACAATTTCTCAAATCAATCTTTTCTAGGGGGCTTCCCTGGTGGCTCAGTGGTAAAGAATCTGCCTTCAACACAGGAGACCCAGGTTTGATCCCTGGGTTGGGAAGATCCCCTAGAGAAGGGAAAGGCAACCCACTCCTGTATTCGTACCTAGAAAATTCCATGGACAGAGGAGCCTGGCAGGCTACAGTCCATAGGGTCTCAAAGAGTCGGACACGACTGAGCGACTAAGCACAACACAGCACACAGCCTAATGTGGAAAGTCTGGGCAGAGAGGACTCCAGTCCTGGCTCAGGATCAGGCTTTCCCTTAATCCTCCCAGGCAGTACTGAGCGTTTTAGGAAGAGGCTAGAATCTCCTCTCCTCTCCCTGGAGGGGAGGGTGGAGAAGTGGATCCCCAGGTCTGACCAGTCCCTCTGGTTGACACAGCATTTCACCTAGGCCTCCCTCTTGCCTGCATCAGTTTCCTTTGAACCTGAGGATCCCTGCCTCTGACTCACCTGATGAGGTGGCAAAGCATCAGTCGTCCCAAGCAGGACCACACTCCTTCCCCAACCACCCTCTCACGTCTGCACCCGCAGTTCAAACTGCTTCCTGCCTCCTAGGGGCGCCTCACTGCCTGTCCCAGTCTATTCCCTGTCTCGCTTCTTTGGGTGATGTTGAGGGGGTGGGAGACTGGGAGTCCTGAGCTATCTCAGCATGGAGCTATGGATGGAGAGCAGAATGTCCTATTTGAGAGGACAAGTTCATAGTTGACTTGTGTTATCCTGGTTATTTTTTTGCTTGTTTGTGTGCAAAATCCTTGATGCTCAAAATGTGGCTCATTTGCCAGGCATCTCAGCATCACCTGGGAGCTCGTTAGAAATGGTGCATCTCCGTGCCCACCCCAGACTTCCAAAATCAGAGGCTGCATTTTAACAAGATCCCCAGGTGATTGATCTGCTCATTAAAATTTGAGAAACCAGTTCTACAATGAAATACACTTTTAAAATTAAGAACATGATAGACTTTTAAAAAGAGGTAGACTTCCCCAGTGAATTATTTACCCAATTTCTGGACCATCACGCCAGAGGCTGGAGACGTCTCTGCATAGAATTGCATCTCCTTGTATGATTTTTTGGATCTGAGGGTGAAGATTTACTTTCCTCCATTTACTATGGAGACAAAAAAAACCTATTAAACATTTACGTCAGCAATTCTCAAGCCCCCCCAAAGGGCTGTGAAAGAGAAAAACTTTGCCCCTCCCAAAGCATCTTAATTAACAATGAGATGATTATTATCATGGTGTCACGCGAGCGTATGTTCCTCGATTCTTTGTTTCGTCACAACAAAGATTTGGAGTGACGGACATTAAAGCCCCCTTGGCGTGTCGCAGCTCTCGGGTCTTGGATAGACCGTGTTATAGCTCTCAGGTCTCAATGGACCATGTTACAGCTCTTAGACAAATCAGTGTTACAGCTCAGTGTTACAGCTCTATTTTATTTAGAAGATAGTAAGAAAGTCCATCTTCGAGGCGTGAGGGCATGTCGATCTAAAGACACGAGGAGAAGAGTGCCCCAGGAGGGGTGTGGAGAGAGGGAGGGAGAGAGAGAGAGAGAGAGACAGAGAGAGAGAGAGAGAGAGAGAGAGCGCGCGCGCCCGATCGAGCTTTGGCTCTTCTGTTTATTTGTTTCTCCCTCCCTGGGCCTGTCCTAGGTAAACTGGGCCAGCCAGGAGTGTTGTTCGGTTTACCTGAGGTCCTCACTCCGGTCCTCGGACCTTCTTTTGTTTCATTTTCGCGGGCTTTTCTCTTCCTTGTCTTGTAGCCACCGCCATTTTGGACTCCTTTTCCCTGTTCTACCTACCTAACAATGGGGCAGTGGTTTCTGGGGGAAGATAATAAAGTAAAAAGAGAAGTGAGTGAAATCAGGGGCAGTTGGCAAGGAAAGATTTTTAAAAAAGGAAAACCGCCACAGGAAATGACAGCAAGGCTGTGACTAACGTCATGCCTCAGCCCCACCCACTGTGGGCACCTGAGCTGGCACCCTGCCCGTGCCTGCGTGTACCCTTCCTGACCCAGCGGGAGACTGAGGACTTACAGGCAAGTGTTGGGACAGCTTTCTGCTTCAGGCATGCCTCCTACTTCCGGGTGCAGAGTGATGGGCAGGCTTAGACAAGTCTACAACGCTACATGTGCTAGCCTAGACTTGGCGCTGACCTGAGTCTGGACGGATTCCTGCTCTCCTGGAAGGAAACAGGAAGGTGTCTTCCTTTCTCAGGGGACAGTGAGCCCCGGGATGCTTTTGTTTTGCAGTTTCATCCTTCCAACGGGCTCTCCTCAGGCACTGGCACACTCTTTCTCTCTCTCTCACCTCACCCCTTTCTTTTCTCAGATCCGGCCTCCAAAGGCTGGTGTTTCTGAAAGTTTGGTCCTTGGAATGCTTCTCTCCCCAGGGAGCAGCACCCATTTCTAAACAGCATCGATGAGGCTAAAAACAACACATTTATTTCCATTTCTAGCCAAGATGTCTCCTCTGAATTTGAGAATGAGGTCAGCGAAGAGTAAACTTTTACACACATTAAGTTTGAGATGCCTGTGATTTTTTTTTGTACTTGACTGTTTATTAGGGGTATCACCGGCACCTCACGCTCAATGTGCACAAAGCTGAGCCCTCCTCACTCTCCCAGACACGCTTCCCCTTCCGTCTCAGCCTGTGCTCCACAGTCCGGCGTCCTGAGCGTGGACCGCCCCGTTCACGGCTTCTCCCGGGCCCCACCCCTAGCCTGTCCCCAGTCCAGCCACTTCTGTGTCGAGTTCTCCCCTATCCTCCCTGCAAGTGCCTTCATCTCTGCCTAAACAACTGACTGTGTCTTCCATTCCATCCTCCTCTTGTCTTGCCTCCCTATCGCTTACTATCCATTTACCACAATCTTGTTAAAACAGAGCCCCTGCTTAAAAGCTTACAGAGATGTCTCATAGTATGTATTTAGACTGGGGCTTCCCTTGTAGCTCAGTTGGTAAAGAATCTGCCTACAATGCAGGATTCCTGGGTCAGGAAGATACCCTGGAGAAAAAAGAAAATGGCAGCCCACTCCAGTATTCTTGCCTGGAGAATCCCATGGACAGAGAAGCCTGGCAGGCTACAGTCCATGGGGTTGCAGAGAGTCGAACACGACTTAGTGACTAAACTACTATATTCTTAGATAATAAAACCCAAGCTCATCAGTGCCCCAAAGACACTGTAGAATATTGAGGCTGAGTGAAGCTCTACCATGGAAGTTTAAATTCTAGGTTTGCTACCCAGTATCCATGGAAATATATACCTCATCTCAATCCATACTCCTACCCACACCATTACTCAGAATGCCCCCGATTTCCTTTGAGAGTCTCAGAAAAGAACTCCTTAAGCCACCTGGAATCCCCTCCCTGGCTTTCAAGACTTATTCCTTCTCAAATTTCAGATCTTAGCTCCTAGTCAGCTCCAGAGAGAAGACGTCCTTGGCCTCCCTTCCTAGAATAAGGAGCTCTCAAAACCTAGTTCTTTCCTTTAGAGCAGACACACCATTTATAAGCCACACCATTTATATTTAAGATTGTTTATTTGCTTAATACCTGTCACCATCACTAGACTATAAACTCCACAAGCAGAGAGTTTGCTGCTGTTATCTTTTTTATTTTAGGTCTTGTTTTGGGCTACGAAGAGTGCTTGGTATTTACTAGGCATCTAATACTTGTTGGGGGAAATGAGTGAGTAAATGAATCAAGTTTGGGAAACTATTAGGGAAGCAATTCTCCACCCAGTGGTTCCCCAAACCACTGAATAAGCCATGTCTGTATTTGCCTCCCCCACTCAAATGTGTGTGGATAGTTCTCCTGGTAGCTCAGATGGTAAAGAATCCACCTGGAACGCAGGAGGCCTGGGTTTGATTCCTGGGTCAGGAAGATGCCTGTAGGAGGACATGGAAACCCACTCCAGTATTCTTACCTGAAGAATCCCATGGGTAGAGGAGCCTGGGAGGCTACAGTCCATGGGGTTGCAAAGAGTCGGGCACGACTGAGCATCTAAGCACAGAACTGTTCTAACTAAAAGCAAACTTTTGTTCATTCATAAACAGAATATGATATTATGCATTTTCTTGATCAGCGGCTATTAGTAGCACTCACTCCACATCACGGGAGGGAACTGCATAACATTTTGTGATATTACAAAGAGACTGGGGAGCACACCTTGAGCTCCGGTACACATCCCCCTGAAAGGAGTTTGTTGCACTTTGGGTCTTTACCGCGTGTCCAGCAGAGGGCGCTGCGGAGACACCACTGCTGCGGGCGCAATAGCAGCCCTGAGGGAGGGGCGGGACGAGAGAGGAATGACGTTCTAAATGACAACGGTGGGAAGTGTTAGCAAGGTCTCTGGAGGCTTTCTCACTGTTAGGCAGCCAGGATCATGCAGTGGTTTTGGAGGTCAGCTGAGTTATTGGGATCCAAAGAGATTTTGAAAAAAACTTGATTTCTGGATGGCTGGTTAAGTAGGACCTGGGCAGGCTTCAGACCCTCTTGAAGATGTTCTGTATGATTTTGATGATCGAGAGACTTGGGACCCATTGGTGGGAATTCCCCAGGGCCAGCTTGAGGAGAGGAAGGGGTGGGGAGGAGACAAACCCTGTTGCTTTTTAGCTGTGACCTTTCTGAGTACTTCACCCTAACCTGTAAAATTGAGGTAATAAAGATGGAGCAATAATGCATACTTTCTAAGGTTATTTTAAGGCCCAAAGGACATCCAGGTGTAAAACTGCTAACAATAAGTGTCCAAAGCAAGGTAGTCTGTGCTCTGGATCAAAGGCAGAAGAAGCATTGTGGTCCCTCTGCTGGGTCTTTACATCCTTAGGGAAGAAGAGACTCGTGAATCCTGATAATTTGGAAACTGACTTATTTATTCTAGAACCTCCAGGCCCCCTCTGTTTCTGCCTGTCTCTAGTTTTTTCATTCATCCTCTAGAAGGCAGGCAAGAACAACCAAATGAGATAAAGGACAATGCTTCTAGAAATTAAAAGAGATCTTATGCAGCATTTGATGACCCCCGATATCACTCAGATTTCTCAGCAGGTGCAGAGAGGTTGAGAATCTTACCCAGGGTCACGCAGCTGCGAGCACAAAACCAGGGAGCCCTGAGTGGTTTCACCAGTATTGTGCTTTCTCAGGAAGGTTCGTTGGGGAATCTTTCTAGGTCTTGTCTCTGTCCTCCAGAGAAGAGAAATCAGTGCTTCCTACATTCCTATTTCAGATAATAATAAGGTAGGCTCATTATTGCTGCCTTATCCAATAGATCCAACTTGCAACAAAAGAGGAATGATGGTAATAGTGATAATAATGCCATTGTTAAGGTGCCTGGCACCTTCCAAAAGCTTGGGAATACCGTCTCCTGTAATCCTCATCTTGTCCTTTTCATGCATTTATCAACGATTGGTCAAGACTTCCAAGGGTGGGACTTTCATGGCGGTCCAGTGGTTAAACATCTGCCTTGCGATGCAGGGGACATGGGTTCGATCCCTGGTCGGGGAACGAAGATCTCATGTGCCATAGAGCAGCTAAGCCCTCATACCTCAACTTGAGAGGCTGTGTGCCACAACTAGAGAAACTAGACCCTAACGAGAGATGACACAGTGAAGATATCTAGTGCCACCACTAAGACCCAATGCAGCCAAATACATTTTTAAAAATTAAAAAAAAAGAAAAGACTTCAAAATGTTCCAGGCGCTGGGGGTACCACAGTGAGCAAACCGCTCCCTGCTCTGGTGGAGCCTGCATTCTGCTGAGAAGTGAGGGCGCTGACAAACGCAATCACACCTGTAAGGTGCTTTCAGAGGGTGTTCAGAGCCTTGAGAAAAACAGTGATGTGATGGAAAATGCCTGAGAACAAGGGAACTGAAACTTAGCAGGACCCTTCGTGGGAGCGGCCTCCCCAACCCCTGATTGTAGAAAATAGTCTCCTGGGCCTTCTGGGAGTTCCAAAGAGCAGACTCAAGCAGTTACTAACTAGAGAAGTGAAGGAATGCAGAAACAAAGGGCAAGTGGTCCAGAAGGACAGTTCAAGGGTAAAACCGAGGCCTAGTTTGTCCTCTGGGGATACACAGAACAATCTGATTCAAATCTCTGAGTTGCTTTTCAGGACTAAGGCCCCAACCGGCTGGAGAAAGGTAACTACCTGCTGTGACTCCAGACTTGTTGGAACTGGAAGACTGGTTGGAATTGAGATTCCTAGTCACCTCATCACCAGCCAGAGGGAAGTCAGACACCTGCATCCCTCACCCCACATTTCGCCTTTAACAACTCTTCCTTGAACCTGTCAAAGAGTTTGGGTCTTCTGACCTCACGCCACCTGTGGTCCTTGCTTCAGTTCAGTTCAGTCACTCAGTCGTGTCCGACACGCTGGGACCCCATGGACTGCAGCACGCCAGGCCTCCCTGTTCATCACCAAGTCCTGGAGTTTACTCAAACTCATGTCCATTGAGTCGGTGATGCCACCCAACCATCTTACCCTCTGTCGTCCCCTTCTCCTCCTGCCCTCAATCTTTCCCAGCATCAGGATCTTTTCAAATAAATCAGCTCTTCGCATCAGGTGGCCAAAGTATTGGAGTTTCAGCTTCTGCATCAGTCCTTTCAATGAATATTCAGGACTGATCTCCTTTAGGATGGACTGGTTGGATCTCCTTGCAGTCCAAGAGACTCTCAAGAGTCTTTTCCAACACCACAGTTCAAAAGCATCAGTTCTTCAGTGCTCAGCTTTCCTTATAGTCCAGCTCTCACATCCATACATGACTTGGTGCTGCGATAAACCTTTCTCTGCTCCAAGCTCTGACATTTTGGTTTATATGGCCTCACTGTGCTTCAGGTACATGGAGGACTTGGATTCAATAACAGGACTGAAGGCTGGTGAGTCCAGAAAGGCGTCCAGAGGCGGTGACATTTGAGCAAAGCCCTGGACAGTGAGAAAGAGTCAGCCTCACTGAGGTCTGGGAGGAGAGCTTTCTGGGCAGTGAACAAGGCCAGTCATCAGAAGCCCTGTGAGTGGGTTTGGTGTCATCCATGAACTGGAAGGAGGTGGGGGAATGCGGAAAGAGACTGACAACAGCTGGAGGAGAGGCCTATCTGGAGACGGCAGGGCGGGCCGCTCCACTCTTGTCCAGCCTGCCTGTCCAGACCCTGCCCCAGGACTTCCCCGAAAGGAGGTGGTTACTTCCCCTCCCTTGGGAAGAATGTCAGGGAGGCAGGGGCGCCTTTGGGGGAGGAGCAAGGGAAAGGCCTTTGGAAAATAGTTGCATAGCTTTAGTAACAGGTGAGGGTTTTTAATTTATAATTTTAATATGTAAAGTTATGGTTTATAATTTATGATTTATTTACTTACTTTTGGCTGCACTGGGCCTTCATTGCCTTGCCCAGGCTTTCTCTGGCTGTGGTGGCTTCGGCTGTTGTGCAGCACAGGCTCTGGGCACACGGGCTGCAGTCGTCGCAGCCCTGAGGCACGTGGAATCTTCCTGGACCAGGGCTCGAACCTGTGTCCCTTCCACTGGCAGGCGGATTCTTACCCACTGTGCCACCAGGGAAGTCCAGAAGTGAGTATTGTTTAACTCATTTCACACCTGAGCCAGCGCAGGTTGAATGGTGGCTTCTGTTTCCTTCTGAACCATGCCTCTTATTTTCCAGCGTCCATGCCATTCGGTAAACAAGAGCCTGACCTTCCTCTCAGCCCAGTCCCGCCCCTCCCCTCTGTCACTGGGCCCTCCTCCTCTTTTCCTGTCTCTCATCTCTTCGAGCTCAGGGCTGAGCTCTCCGGGGGACTCTGGTTGCGACCTCATTCTGAGGGCTCTGTTCCCATTGGAATTAAAACCTACTTCCTTTTCTTAAAAAAGAAAAGCTTAATTAATTTATTTAGCTGTGCTGATCTTAGTTGCAGTATACGTGTTTTCAGTTGCGGTGTTTGGGCTGTTAGTTGCTATGTGCAGGATCTATTTCCCTGACCGGGGATTGAACCTGGGCCCCCTGCCTCGGGAGCTCAGAGTCTTAGCCTCTGGACCGCCAGGGAGGTCATAAAGCCCACTTCCGTTTGTGTACACATCTACTTCGAGTCTCTGCGGGGTCCCTTTCTCCTCTCTGTGTCCTGAGCGACACCACCCGGCTTCCCGGTTGTCTGGGCTCACGCTTCCCCCAAAAAGCTCCCCGAGGGGCTGCTGGGAGGTGAGGAGGAGGACTTCCGGGGCAACATATCTAATAACGCTACCAATCAGGACTGTATTTCACTCTGAATTCTGCAAGGAAGTGGCTGAAGCTTTGGTCTCTAAAGGAAAGAAAGGCAGACACTCGCCTCTCTCGTGTCCCTCACACAGCAGCCTCAGCCGGGGAAAGCACTTCCTCATCCAGCCACACATTTACACACGCCCCGCGTGTGCTGTGCATTGTCCCTCAGTCGGGTCTGACTCTTTGTGGCCCCGTGGACTGTAGCCGCCACAAGCCCTACGGCGTGCCAAGCCCCAGGACTAGAAGTCAGTCTTTGAACTTCAGGGAGTCACAGCCGAATGGTAATGTCGGGCACGGTCTAGAGTAACGTTCCCACGTGTTCCCTCACTTGATGTTCATAAGCAGCCTTGGAGACAGGCGGGGTGGGTGTGTGTATGACGGTCTCCTGTGTGTTGTCTGAGGTCGTAGCAGCCTCCTGGAAGGAGTGGGCTTAACCCAGGCCCCTCAACTCCATTTTTATTCCTCTGGAATCTTAGTTCTTTTGACCTTAGCGTGGGTGAATTCAGGGCATTAAGGGTTAGATTTTTTTTTTTTTTTGGTTGTGCTGAGTCCTCATGGCTGCTCCTGGGCTTTCTTTGGCTGTGGCCAGTGAGCGCTGCTCTTCCTTTTGGCGCTCGGGGTCCTCACTGCAGTGGCCTCTTATTGCAGAGCTCTCAAGCTTCAGCAGTTGTGGTGCTCAGGCTCCGCAGTTGCAGCTTAGTTGCTCAGCAGCCTGTGGAATCTTCCCAGACCAGGGATCGAACCCTTGTCTCCTGCATTGGTAGATGGATTCTTAACCACTGGACCACCAGGGAAGCCCAGGCACTGGGTTTTCACATGAATTTCAGGAGCACCAGCATTCCATCTGTACCATCTCCCATCACTCCATTTCCAGCCTCCGGTCCCCTTGCTGTTTTCTCAGACACTCAAGCACACTTAACCTCAGGAACTCTGCACTTCCTGTTGCCCCGTCTCAAGTTCTTCGATGTCTTGCTCCCTTTGCTCTTCTCCCAGATGTGCGTGGCTTGTGTTCTCATCTCACCCAGCCTCCTCTCAGATGTGCCGGGCCAGCTCATCTTAACGTGGCAGCCCATCACTATTTTCTCTCTCTTCACCGTCTTCCTTTTCTTTGTGCCGTGTCTCTCTTGACATTATTTCCTGGCGTGTTTCTTCATCATCTGTCTCCTCCTAAGCATAGTGTTAATATCAGTTCTGAGAGGGTAAGGATTTTGATTTGCTCCATGCACCGTGCCCAGCAAAATACCTGGCATATCAACAAAACTAACGTATATCAACAGAACGGAAGAGCACACGCATCATCGATCTGGAAGAGTGTTTCAAAAAATATTTATTTGGCCATTTTGAGTCTTAGCTGTGGCATGTGGAATCTTTGTTACGTCATGCAGGATCTTTTGTTTTGACACACGGGCTCTCTAGCTATGGTGCGTGGGCTCAGTAGTTGCGTTGCTTGGGCTTAGTTGCCCTGCAGCAAGTGGGGTCTTAGTTCCCGGCAAGGGATCTATCAAACCCGTGTTCCCTGCGTTGCAAGGCGGATTCTTAATTGCTGGACCACCAGGCAAGTCCCTGAAAGAATATATTTTTTGAAACTACAACTAAATGATGTCTTAAAGCCAGTCTGCCATTGTATTTTTTTTTCTCCCATTCTACATATATTTAAATGGTTTGAATCAAGAATAAGATTTTATGAGAACGAAGTATTGAGATAGACAGTTGCTCATCTGCAAGCAATTCCTTTTCTCAGTGCCCAATGAATTTCCCATAAGTCATAAAAACAGGTCATAAAGAAGATTAAGCATAATATTGCTGCGTGCATTAAGCTCCAATTTCTAATTAGAAACCACAGAAAGTGATTGCCTCAGAAGCAGGTGGGCCTAGCCAGCACAAAAGGAAGTAGAGTCTGGGTAGGATAAACATCCTATCTAGACAATATCAGGGCATCCGACTCCAGATTGGTCAAGTTATTTAGGGAATTGCCAAATGTCTGTTTCATGCTGTGACAAAGACAAGCTCTCAAAGACTTCATTAAAAAAAAAAATTAGTTATTTATTTGGCTGAACCAGGTCTTGGGTCTTCCCCAGTGGCTCAGTGGTAAAGAATCCATCCGTAGTGCAGAAGACAGGGGTTTGATCCCAGGCGGGAAGATGCCCTGGAGAAGGAAATGGTAACCCACTCCAGGATTCTTGCCTGGGAAATCCAATGGCCTGGCAGGCCATGGGTTTGCAAAGAGTTGGACACAACTTAGCAACTAAATAACAACAACTGGGTCTTGGTTTTGATGCCCAGGATCTTTAGTTGCAGCATGTGAGACCTTGTTCCCTGACCCAGGATTGGACCTCAGGCCACCGGGAGGACCCACAGTCCTGCTGACCCCTCGATTTCAGCTGGGTGGAACTGATGGTAGACTTCCGACCTCCAGAAGGGTCAGAGGACACCTTTTTGCTTTTGTCTTTCTTTTATAGAGAGATTTTTTAATATGGGCCATTCAAAAAGTCATTATTGAATTTGTTATAATATTACTTCTGTCTTATGTTTTGGTTTCCTGGCTGAAAGGCATGCGGAATCTTAGCTCCCCCACCAGGGATGGAACCTACACTCCCGCACTGGAAGGAGAAGTCTTAACACTGGGTCACCTGGGAAGTCCCTAAATCCACGTTGTTTTAAGCCACTAAGTCTGAGACAGCTTGTTACAGCGGCAATAGGAAATGAACACAAGTGCTTTCTGGGGATTCCGGGCTTCTGAGGAGTGGGAGCCAGGGCATCTGAATTAGAACTGAGCTTCCTTGATGGGATGTGTGCACACTGGCTGCTGCCTTAGCAAAAGCAGAACCGGAAGTTATTAGGGGTGGAAGCCCAGGGCAGTGAGGAGCGTGAAGCAAGGAGAAAGAGGCGCAGATTCCTCGCTCTGAGACAGGCCTGTTACCACCTGGCCTCCGTTTGCCAGTAAGCTGTGAAGAGGCACAGCAGGTCGTTCAGTGGCTCATCTGCTCAGATGTTGTTCAGTCGCTCAGTCGTGTCCAACTCTGCTACCCCATGAACTGCAGCACACCAGGCTTCCCTGTCCCTCACCATCTCTCAGAGTTTGCCCAAGTTTATTGTCCACTGACTCAGTAATGCCATCCAACCATCTCATCCTCTGCCACCCCCTTCTCTTCTCACCCTCAACCTTTCCCAGCATCAGAGTCTTTTCCAATGAGTCCTCTTTTGGCATCACATGGCCAAAGTACTGGGGCTTCATCCTCAACATCAGTCTTTCCAATGAGTATTCAGGATTGATTTTCTTTAAGACTGACTAGTTTGAGCTCTTCAAAATCCAAAGGACTCTCAGTCTGCTCAGATAGAGGATTGCCAAGAGCAAGAATGCTTCCTCAGAGTGGTCCTTGGAGAGAGGAAGGAGGGAAAATGAGTCTGGCGGCCTCCTTCCTGTTTCCCATTCCCAACTGGTCAGGGCTCAACCATGCTGGGGTCGGGGTGAGGTTAGTGCCCTGGAACCCAGGGTTGATTCCATCCGGCCCCAGAAGCTGCCTAGGAAGTCCTATCCCTAAGCCTCAGCTTCTGCTGGTTCATTTACATCCAAGGATGAAACTCTGGTTCACACTGTTGGTTGGGTAAGGATTCAAGAGAGTGAACAAAAGCCGGCGCCTCGGAGGCCCGGGCTCGGAACCCCTACAGCACACTTCCAGAACATTCCATGGGGCAGGCGCCACAGGTCGGTCGGAATCAGTAGCTGTGAAAATCGACTCCCTCTCTATGGGAGAAGCTGCAGAGGGCCTGGCTAGCAAGAAAGTAAGGATTGGGGCAGTTTGGGCAAAAACTTTACCACGGAGGGTTAGCGGAGAAAAGGAGTGGAGGGGGGCTGGCGGAAGATTCCGGAGCAGCGAGACTGGGAGCCACAAGGCCGCAGGTTTGACCAGAGAGGAGCCGAACCCCACGGCCTTGATGCGGCGGAAGGCGGGCTGAAGCCCGGAGCCGCATCACGAGGCCCCGGCGCTTAGTCAGGGCGCTAGGATTTTCTGAAAGCAGCCGGGAAGCGCGAAGCCGAGGCAGGCCTGCAGGCTGTCTGTGCCGACAGCCCTTTCGATGGGACGCGGAGAGGTCAGGCCATCCCAGAGGGCCTCGAGAGTGGAGCCCGCAGCGCAGGTAGGCGATGACGCTGGCCTGATGGCATGAAAGCAGCCGGGAAGCGCGAAGCCGAGGCAGGCCTGCAGGCTGTCTGTGCCGACAGCCCTTTCGATGGGACGCGGAGAGGTCAGGCCATCCCAGAGGGCCTCGAGAGTGGAGCCCGCAGCGCAGGTAGGCGATGACGCTGGCCTGATGGCAGGGTGGTGGAGAGGGACACAGTGGATGTGCGCGGGGACACGGAGGAGGGAGACGCCCCGACGCGGTGGTGGGAGTGGGGGCGCCGATGGAGGCCTGGCGGACGCAAAGCAACGGGGCTGAGGGCACGACGCTGGACTGAGAAACGGGTGCCACGGCGGAAGTTAAGGAAAGGAAGTAGAGCTGTCTCTTATACACATCTAGCTGTGGCATGTGGAATCTTTGTTACGTCATGCAGGATCTTTTGTTTTGACACACGGGCTCTCTAGCTATGGTGCGTGGGCTCAGTAGTTGCGTTGCTTGAGCTTAGTTGCCCTGCAGCAAGTGGGGTCTTAGTTCCCGGCAAGGGATCTATCAAACCCGTGTTCCCTGCGTTGCAAGGCGGATTCTTAATTGCTGGACCACCAGGCAAGTCCCTGAAAGAATATATTTTTTGAAACTACAACTAAATGGATGTCTTAAAGCCAGTCTGCCATTGTATTTTTTTTTCTCCCATTCTACATATATTTAAATGGTTTGAATCAAGAATAAGATTTTATGAGAACGAAGTATTGAGATAGACAGTTGCTCATCTGCAAGCAATTCCTTTTCTCAGTGCCCAATGAATTTCCCATAAGTCATAAAAACAGGTCATAAAGAAGATTAAGCATAATATTGCTGCGTGCATTAAGCTCCAATTTCTAATTAGAAACCACAGAAAGTGATTGCCTCAGAAGCAGGTGGGCCTAGCCAGCACAAAAGGAAGTAGAGTCTGGGTAGGATAAACATCCTATCTAGACAATATCAGGGCATCCGACTCCAGATTGGTCAAGTTATTTAGGGAATTGCCAAATGTCTGTTTCATGCTGTGACAAAGACAAGCTCTCAAAGACTTCATTAAAAAAAAAAATTAGTTATTTATTTGGCTGAACCAGGTCTTGGGTCTTCCCCAGTGGCTCAGTGGTAAAGAATCCATCCGTAGTGCAGAAGACAGGGGTTTGATCCCAGGCGGGAAGATGCCCTGGAGAAGGAAATGGTAACCCACTCCAGGATTCTTGCCTGGGAAATCCAATGGCCTGGCAGGCCATGGGTTTGCAAAGAGTTGGACACAACTTAGCAACTAAATAACAACAACTGGGTCTTGGTTTTGATGCCCAGGATCTTTAGTTGCAGCATGTG
>SJYC01096311.1:0-67994 GCA_006408675.1 Madoqua kirkii | reverse complement strand
GACTGCAAGGAGATCCAACCAATCCATCCTAAAGGAGATCAGTCCTGGGTGTTCATTGAAAGGACTGATGTTGAAGCCGAAACTCCAATACTTTGGCCACCTCATGCAAAGAGTTGACTCATTGGAAAAGACCCTGATGCTGGGAGGGATTAGGGGCAGGAGGAGAAGGGGACAACAGAGAATGAGATGACTGGATGGCCTCACCGACTCGATAGGCATGAGTTTGAGTGAACTCTGGGAGTTGGTGATGGACATGGAGGCCTGGTGTGCTGCGATTCATGGGATTGCAAAGAGTTGGATAATACTGAGCGACTGAACTGAACTGAACTGGCCTTTGAAGAAAAGGTAGGATGGGGCTTGGAGCAGGGGCCTTTGATGTGGTTCCTGGCCTGTGAGGCTTGAAAACAAACTCACAGGAACCACATCTATTGAAAACTCAGAATGTCACTTATTATATATGTTCAGTGAAAAATAGAGAGTAGATGGGAAACTTGTGCTCACTGCCCAGAGCATTCTCTCCTCCGAAGCAAAGCTATGCAGGAAGCTAAGTGATTATCTGGGTGCTTGGTAAGTCCATCTCCTGAGCCTCAATTTCTCTGTCTAGAAAATGGGAGTAATGATTCGTACTTCCCATGGGTGATTACAAGGATTAAATGTATAGACAATTCATACACCTCAAGTCCAAGAGTCAATTGTGGAAATAACATTTTTAAACTGACTATAATCTTATAATTAATAACAATGTGAACAGATCTTTTAATTTTTAAATTAATTTGTTTTTGGCTGCACTGAATCTTTGTTGCTGCTCATGGGCTTTCTCTGGTTGTGGAGAGCTGGCTTCTCATTACAGTGACTTCTCTTGTTGCAGAACACCGGCTCTAGCGTGCACACAGGCTTCCATAGTTGCAGCTGGCTGGCTGTAGAGCACAGGCTCACTAGTTGAGGTGCTTGGGCTTAGTTGCTTCAAGGTGTGTGGGATCATCCCCAACCAGGGATTAAACTAGTGTCCCCTGCATTGGCAGGTGAATTCTTAACCACTGGACTGCCAGGGAAGTCCTAACTGAATTCTTGATAATCGGATCTGTTTAGTTCAGAAGTTAGAAAAATCCGATCCTTACTTCAATGGACTACATGTTCATGTCCCCTCTAAATTCATATGCTGAAACCCTAACCTCAGTGTGATGGTGTTAAAAATAAAATAAAAACTTAAACACATACATACACACAAAACACACACAAAATCAATGTATGTTGTTAGGATGTGGGAATTGATCAGGTCATGAGGGTGGAGCCCTCCTGAATGGGATGAGCACCTCTGTAAAAGGGATCCTACAGAGCTCTCTTACCCTCTTTCTGCCATGTGGGAACACGAGAGAAGCTGGCAGTCTGTAACCCAGAAGATGGCTTCACCAACAGCATGTTCTCAGAGTTCCAGCCTCCAGAACTAAAAGAAATACGTACTTATTGCTTATAAGCCCCCCAGTCCATGGTATCCTGTCGTTTATTTGCTGAGCCATGTCCCACTCTTTTAGAATGCCGTGAACGGTAGCCTGCCAGGCTCCTCTGTCGGGAATTCCCAGGCAAGAATACAGTAGCAATTTGCTATTCTTTTTCCAGGGGATCTTCCTGACCCGGGGACCAAACCTGGGTGGTCTTGGTCACCTGCTTTGAAGGCAAATCTTTTGCTGACTGAGCCACCAGGGAAGCCCCTGGTATTCTTCTAGAGCTTCCCAGGTGGCGCTAGTGATAATGCAGGAAATGTAAGAGGTGCAGATTCCATCCCTGGGTTGGGAAGATCTCCTGGAGAAGGGCATGGCAACCCACTCCAGTATTCTTGCCTGGAGAAACCTATGGACAGAGGAGCCTGGCAGGCTACAGTTCATAGCGTCACACAAGGGTCGGACATGACTGAAGCGACAAACAGGTACGCATGCAAACTAAGACAGTTAGCAAGATGACTTCTAAAGTATCTAAAGGCCACACTTAAGATACAGGGTCAGTCACTCAAAGCTGTCCTATGAAATTCCCCTCGAGGCAGCATTGCTCGGTGCAGTGCTTGTATTCCTGGCATCAAGGCCTTTAAAACTGTATGCTCTCACTTTGCTTTCTACTAATTCCCTGGAAATCTTTCAAAGCATAGCCTGGTGAGATGAATTTCCCCGTAGCTTTTGCATTTTACTGCCTTTGTTAGCTCTAACTCTTTCCTTTATCAAGGTCACCTCCCAGTGAATAGCGTCTCATGATCCTGTTAACAGTCCAAAGTGGTTATTCAGCCTCAGGACTTTTTCAGTTTGGAAGAATTATGCTCAGCAGATGTTCTTCAGTCATCCAGAATGTCAGCCCAGGGAACCTTAATTCCAGTCAATTGCCCTCCCTGAATCTTGCTGTTTTTTCTCAAGCGTTCTGAGTTTGTCATGAAATGAGAAAGTTTACTAGAGGAACGTGTTTAAAGTCAGAGGAGAAACAGGTGCAGAGTAAGGATGAGTCGGGAGGGAGTTGAGGGGGAGAAAATTATTTGGTAAAATTCTAGATTCTCTGTAAAACAGCAAGCATCATGGAGCAGCTGTTAGTACAGGATGCAGTGCTGACAGTAAAGTGAAACATGAAGATGTGAAGGCAGGGGCTTCCCTGGTGGCTAAGTGGTGAAGAATCTGCCTGCCAATGCAGGGGACTGGATCCCCAGCTGGAAAAGATTCCACATGCCTTGGAGCAACTAAGCCTTTGCACCAGGACCACTGATCCCCGCCTCGTGAGATGTGTATAAGAGACAGGTCCCACTCTTTTAGAATGCCGTGAACGGTAGCCTGCCAGGCTCCTCTGTCGGGAATTCCCAGGCAAGAATACAGTAGCAATTTGCTATTCTTTTTCCAGGGGATCTTCCTGACCCGGGGACCAAACCTGGGTGGTCTTGGTCACCTGCTTTGAAGGCAAATCTTTTGCTGACTGAGCCACCAGGGAAGCCCCTGGTATTCTTCTAGAGCTTCCCAGGTGGCGCTAGTGATAATGCAGGAAATGTAAGAGGTGCAGATTCCATCCCTGGGTTGGGAAGATCTCCTGGAGAAGGGCATGGCAACCCACTCCAGTATTCTTGCCTGGAGAAACCTATGGACAGAGGAGCCTGGCAGGCTACAGTTCATAGCGTCACACAAGGGTCGGACATGACTGAACGACAAACAGGTACGCATGCAAACTAAGACAGTTAGCAAGATGACTTCTAAAGTATCTAAAGGCCACACTTAAGATACAGGGTCAGTCACTCAAAGCTGTCCTATGAAATTCCCCTCGAGGCAGCATTGCTCGGTGCAGTGCTTGTATTCCTGGCATCAAGGCCTTTAAAACTGTATGCTCTCACTTTGCTTTCTACTAATTCCCTGGAAATCTTTCAAAGCATAGCCTGGTGAGATGAATTTCCCCGTAGCTTTTGCATTTTACTGCCTTTGTTAGCTCTAACTCTTTCCTTTATCAAGGTCACCTCCCAGTGAATAGCGTCTCATGATCCTGTTAACAGTCCAAAGTGGTTATTCAGCCTCAGGACTTTTTCAGTTTGGAAGAATTATGCTCAGCAGATGTTCTTCAGTCATCCAGAATGTCAGCCCAGGGAACCTTAATTCCAGTCAATTGCCCTCCCTGAATCTTGCTGTTTTTTCTCAAGCGTTCTGAGTTTGTCATGAAATGAGAAAGTTTACTAGAGGAACGTGTTTAAAGTCAGAGGAGAAACAGGTGCAGAGTAAGGATGAGTCGGGAGGGAGTTGAGGGGGAGAAAATTATTTGGTAAAATTCTAGATTCTCTGTAAAACAGCAAGCATCATGGAGCAGCTGTTAGTACAGGATGCAGTGCTGACAGTAAAGTGAAACATGAAGATGTGAAGGCAGGGGCTTCCCTGGTGGCTAAGTGGTGAAGAATCTGCCTGCCAATGCAGGGGACTGGATCCCCAGCTGGAAAAGATTCCACATGCCTTGGAGCAACTAAGCCTTTGCACCAGGACCACTGATCCCCGCCTCGTGAGCCCCACCTCTGGAGCCCACATGCTGCAACTGCTGGAGCCTGCACACCCTAGAGGCAGTGCTCGAAGCAAGAGGAGCCACCGCAAGGAGAAGCCTGCAACTGGAGAGCGCCCCGACTCCCTGCAGCTAGAGAAAAGCCCTCCCAGCAACAAAGACCTAATACAGTCAAAGATCAAATAACTTATTTAAAAAGATGTGACATCAACTGTAGGTTTGAGAGATAAGCTTTCAGCTTACGAAAAGTTAAATAATGCAAGAGAAATACCAAGCTAAGCTAAAGGTCATTGCTATTTGTTAGTGAAGTAATAGTATCCACAGTCATTCTTTTTTTTTTTTTTTTAATATTTGTTTGGCTGCTTTGGATCTTAGCTGGGCACATGGAATCTTTGATTTTCATTACAGCATGCAGGATATTTAGTTGCTGCATGCTAACACTTAGTTGCGGCATGTGGAATCTAGCTCCCTGATCAGGGATCGAACCCAAACCCCCTTGCATTTAGAGTGTGGAGTCTTAGCCACTGGACCACAAGGAAGTCCCCGACAGAGTCATTCTTTCACAGTGTACTTGGTCCCAGCCACTTGTATGTAACAGTGAACAAGCCACTAGGTGAGGCGTCCTGGAGGACCGGCCATCCATTCCGACTCAAGGGAGAAGAGAGGGAGATGATGGTGTAAACAGAGCCACTGAAATCCAGTATCAAGTCATAGGACCGTGAGTCTGTCACTTGAGTTGTTTCTCCCAAAGCAATCAGCTGGGCCTGGATCCCTTCCATAGCTCATTTGAGCTTGTTAGAAGGCTTAAGTTTTGATAGAGCAGCTCTGAACTCTCCCCCAGTTAGGTCAGTCACTTTCGCTTTCTGGTCAGATGAGGCCCTGTTGTGCTGGAACTTGGCACCACATGCAGAATAAAGGTCTAGGACAAGCCTGGAGCATGGTTCTGAAAAGCTGGAGGAGCATGGGAGCTGACGTATCTGTTGACCTGGGGCAGACCTGGGGTCTGTGCCATCACCCTGTGACCCAGACTCACCTCTTTGCTGAAAGATGATTAAAGGCACAAGATAACTCAGCTGGTTAGGGACCCAACCGACCCACAGCTCCACTGTGCTTCCCATCTTTTGGGGAATCATGATGTCCGGTGGCTCAGACAGTAAAGAATCTGCCTGCAATGTGGGAGACCTGGGTTTGATCCCTGGATTGGGAAGATACCCTGGAGAAAGGCATGGCAACCCCACTCCAGTATTCTGGCCTGGAGAATTCCCATGGACAGAGGAGCCTGGGGGGCTACAGTCCATGAGGTCACAAAGAGTTGGACACGATTGAGCGACTAAGCGTGGTGTCTTCAACTCCTGGGCTGTTCCAGGTGATCTCAACTCCCATATGTCTCTGTCACTATTACTTGCCTTTTTCTTCCTCTCTGAGTCATCTGTTTATTCTTCTTTGGTTCTTCACTTCTTTCTCAGAAGATAAACTTCCCTGATGTCCCAGTGTGTAAGACTCTGAGCTCCCAATGCAGGGGGCCTGGGTTCGAACCTGCATGCTGCAACTAAGACTCCATGCAGCCAAATAACTAAATGGTGATAATTTTAAAATTAGGCAGGACAAAAAAGAAGATAAGGCAGTGTCCTCCACCCCAGAGTGCCTCTTGATTTGTCCTTTGGTAGGTGATGTGCTGGTCACTTGCTCCCAGGGCATTGGCTCTCCAGCCCGTGTCAGCTGCCCCTGAGGTGGGTCCTTAACCACTGCTCATCTCCGTGTCCCTGGGAGCCCTCAGTCAGAACTAAGGACTTCCCTGCTGCTTGTGTAACTTCAGTTAGCCTGTGTTCATTTCTGCTGCTGCTGCTGCTGCTGCTGCTGCTGCTGAGTCGCTTCAGTCATGTCCGACTCTGTGAGACCCTGTAGACGGCAGCCCACCAGGCTCCCTTGTCCCTGGGATTCTCCAGGCAAGAACGCTGGAGTGGGTTGCCATTTCCTTCTCCAATGCATGAAAGCGAAAGCTCAGTCGTGTCTGACTCTTCGAGACCCCATGGACTGCGTCTACCAGGCTCTTCCGTCAATGGGAGTTTCCAGGCAAGAGTACTGGAGTGGGGTGCCACGTTTGTTTCGGCCCTCACTTATTTCCTGAGTGCTAGTTCCATATGGGCTTCCCCAGTGGTGCTAACGGTAAAGAACTCGCCTGCCAGTTCAGGGGACAGAAGAGATGCAGGTTCGATCCCTGGGTGGGGAAGATCCTCTGGAGGCGGAAATGGCAGCCCACTCCAGTATTCTTGCCTGGAGAATCCCATGGACAGAGGGTGGTGGTCAGACACAACAGAACTGACTTAGCACGCAGGTGGCATACAGGCAGATCCACACAGCAAATTGACTCAGACACTTCCGGGTGAGGTGTGTCAGGCAGCTCAGCATATCTCAAATGGAAGCGTCTCCTTTGCCTCCAATCTCCCTCTTCCCCAGTCTCTGCTCTGAGTGGCACCACCAGTTGGACATGAGCCAGGAACCCAAGAGTCCCTCCCCTCCACCTCCATGGTGGGGCAGTCAAGTTCCAGGCTCTCTGCCTCCTTCACCTCCCCTGTCCCACCACTGCCATCTTAATTTAGCTTTTCAGCTGGGAAACCTACATCAACCCTTCAGGACTTGGGCAGTTCAAGTGTCATCTCCCCTAGGAAGCTTTCCAAAAGCCGGTTCAGACCATTATGTAATTGTTAGGTTCTTTTTTTCCTTTTCTTTCATCAGACCATAAATCTCTAAAGGCAAAGGCATTCCCCCCCTTCCACCCCGCCCCTGCCGCCCGGGTTGTACCCAGCATGGCACTTAGGAATGGTTCAGTACATGAATATGTGAGTATATAAATGTCCAAGATAAGGAAATAATACTTATTTTCCATAGCTGCCCACAGGATTCGTGGTCAAATAAGGACATTTCCATTTTTACCTACCACTCTCCACAGGTTTTATAGTTATTTTCTTTTTTCCCTAGGCATATTTTCTCTTGTTCTATTTCATTCTCTGCTCTACTAAATGCAAAGGGAAATAAGACTCAAGACTCAGGATATAAAGCGCTATATACGCCAATAAAAATTTAATTTAAAAAAGACTCAAAATAACACACTAGTGACTGGAAATTCAATTCTAGTTTCCTGGACCAGAGAATTAAGTGAATATAAATCTTCAATGGAAGTTAAATTTGCAGACCACAATTAGACCAAATTAGCAATCAGAAACCTCATTGTTCTCTACTGGAGAGTCTCTTTACATTTTCTCGGGGCTAGCTCTGGAAACACCACTCGTAGACAATATACCTCCCAATATTCTTGTGGGATAGTTGGCTGTTAATGTCTCATTTTAAGGTAAAGTGTTGTTAGTGGGTGAGAGTAGATAATAAAGTGTGAGCTTGGAGACATTGATTATAGACAAACCCTGATGGGATTCTTGTGATATTCTCATGGAAAATGGCGGCCGGAAAACAACTGTCAGCCTAATCTTGTGAATTTCCAGGTTGGCGTCACTAATTATAATTTACCTGTGTGTGTGTGTGTATTAGCCAGTCATGTCCAACACTTATTAATTAATCACATCATACCATGTATCACATAGTCACAACTGGGAAAACCACCTAGCCATCACCAACATTTTTTCAAATGGAAAAAGAACAGTGAACATCACACATGCACACCATCCTTAGTTTTTATTTTTCCATGAATTCGGATTAAAGGAAATATATTTGGGAAAAGGGCCATCCTGTTTGTTTATGTTGGACTTTTTTTTTTTTTTTTGGAAAAGAGATGCTGAGTCAAAGTGTGCAGGTCATTCTCTTGGACAGATCAATGTGCCTCAGCCAAGGTCTAGTTATCCTCTTTAGGTAAGTAGGTGAAAGGGTCACAGTGGTAATATGGGTGCTTGTAGCTTTGGCTGTAGAATCTTCTCCAGGCTGCTGCAAAATCTAAATTAAGGCCAGGGGTTCCTGATTACTTCCCTGGTGTTTCAGACGGTAAAGTGTCTCCTTGCAACGTGGGAGACCCAGGTTCAATCCCTGGGTCGGGAGGATCTCCTGGAGGGGGAAATGGCAACCCACTCCAGTATCTTGCCTGGAAAATCCCACGGACGGAGGAGTCTGGTAGGCTACAGTCCATGGGGTCGAAAAGAGTCGGAGATGATTGAGCGACTTCACTTTCACTCTCCTGATCACATATTTAGAGGCTGCTATCAATTTAAAACCCTTCTGTGGTCCTAGTAGGCAAGTCTGGCCTTTATCCAATCTGAAAGGAATGCAGGTTCATGTGACTCAAATCAGCAAGTGAGAACTGGCCTTGACCTCCGGGGAAGGACGGGGAAGGACGGTAATGATCACAGGAACCCAGCAGGACTCGTCAGTTTCAGCAGAAGCCTGGGCTGGAGGTGTGGCTGCTACTTGTTCTGCCTCCTGCAGAGGAATGTGTTAGTTAACCAGCACTGGGTGAGTGTCTGCTCCATTTAGAGCTCATGCTATGTGGACTGCGGAAACATGTGCTCTTCAGCTTATAAATACATTGAGCGTTTCAAAAAGGCAATGTGTCTTAAAGCCTTTCAAAAGGCTTGTGTCCCTCTAGGAACCATCCACTAATTATTTTATGTAGGGTGCATTGCTTCTGTGATGGTTCTCTTTCACATTAACAATGATAGGGTGCACTTAACTGCATTGACAATTCAGTTCTTTGTGTTCTGACTGCGTGAAACCACATCCAACAGCCAACACAAGCAGTGTCTGTGTAAGAGGCACAATCAGACGTAAACTGTTCCCTTTCAGATAGTTCCGTTGAGCCTGGGCTGGATCTCTGTTGTGCGTCGTCTTAGCAAAACCCAAAGTGATGTTTAAAACTGGAGATTATAGAAGTTGTTAGAACTGGATGTATCTGTGGAATAAATAATGTGCAATTTTGGAAAGTTTACTTAAGGAAAGTATAAATCTATAAGACATATTTTGTTATTCATTCTATATCTATACTAGACAGTGAAGTGAAAGTGAAGTCGCTCAGTCATGTCCGACTCTTTGTGACCTCATGGACTACTGTAGCCTACCAGTCTCCTCCGTCCATGGGATTCTCCAGGCAAGAATACTGGAGTGGGTTGCCATTTCCTTCTCCAGGGGATCTTCCTGACCCAGGGATTGAACCCTGGTCTCCCACGTTGCGGGCAGACGCTTTAACCTCTGAGCCACCAGGGAAGCCCATATGTGTATACCAGTATGTACATTAGTGTCATCAGGTAGGAAACCTGCAAGTAACAGCATCTGCTCGTAGGGGAGTTTCCTGGTGGTCCAGGGGTTAGGACTAGGGGCTTTCACTTCAGGGGCCCAGGTGTGATCCCTGGTCAGGGAATTAAGATCCCATAAGCTGCATGGGCTTCCCTGGTGGCTCAGATGGTGAAGAATCTGCCTGTGATGTTGGAGACCTAGGTTCCATCCCTGGGCCAGGAACATTCCCTGGAGAAGGGAATGGCTACCCACTCCAGTATTCTAGCCTGGAGAATTCCACAGAGAGAATAGCCTGGTGGGCTACAGCCCATCGGGTCCCAAAGAGTTGGACAGGACTGAACGACTCACACTTTTCCTTTTTCACTTTAAGCTACATGGAGCAGCCATAAATAAATAAATCTTAATTTTAAAAGAAACACAGCTATGTGCTTAACAATGATATTTTTCTCCTAGGACGGGAAGTCTGGAGGTAAGAAGCTGCAGGCACTGGCATAGTTTCCCAGCAATGCTAATAAGGACCCTGCCTCTCTGTCTTCCTGTCCTGCTCCTCTTGGCCATGGTCTTTTGTTTCCGAATTTGTCCCTTTGTGATCGTAAGATGACAGCCATGGCTCTGGGTACTGGCTCTGGGTACCGCGTCTGTCTTATCGGCGGGAGCATGGAGGAAGGAAGTCGCGTGACCGCTCTTCTTGGGCCTGGTCCTTTTATAAAGAAGTAAAAGCTTCCTCAGACACTCCCCCTTCTCCGCAAGAGTGCCAACTTTGTCTAGGTGGTTGGAACTTGTAACTTGCCCATGCTTAGCTGCAGAAGGCCTAGGAGAGAAAGTATTAACGTTTCTAGCTTCTGTAGTGGAGGGCTGGCAAAGCAGAGGCGGGGCAGGAAGAAGTTATCTTACCGCAATATCAGAGCTTTGTTTTTATCAGAGCAGCTACCGGCTTTCCTTAGGGAAGCAGGGAGTGGCCAAGATCCTTTCAGTTGCTTCCTTTTGTGGCACTTAAATCGAATTTTACCCAGTTTGGGGCTTCCCAGGTGGCTCAGTGGAAGGTCTGGATCCCTAGTTTTAGGCTACTTACTAAGCTGCATCAAACTGGCCTTTTTGCATCAAACTGACCTTTTTGTGGGTGCAGGTGGGGATTGGAGCTGTTTTACTATTCATAAAGAGTTATCTGCCTTTCTACCTTCATTTGCTCGAAGCTAAAGCCCTACAAGTTTTCTACTTTGACTACCCACGAGTGGCTTTTAGGATCTTAGTTCCCCAGTCAGCAATCGAACCTGGGCCATTGGCAGTGGAAGGGCAGAGTCCTAAGCACTGGGCTGCCGGGGAATTCCCTTGATTTGACTTTTAGAAACAGTATGTTTCAAATTTAGAATAAATTAATAAAACAGCAACAAATCCCACCTCCTCCTATATTTTCATTGCTCTGATGGTATATATTCTATTTTTTTTTCCATTGAAGAAAGTTTGGGTGAAATTCACATAAGCTAGACCTAAGGTGATAGACAGGGAGGCCTGGCATACTGCGGTTCATGGGGTCGCAAAGAGTCAGGCACGACTGAGTGACTGAACTGAACTGAACCATTTAAAAAGTGTGTTTAGTGGCATTTAGTGTATTACAGTACTGTGTAACCATCACCTCTGTTGAGACCTAGAATATGTTTTTGATCAAGTGATCCCAAATGCTGGAGAAGATGTGGTCGTCTGTGCTGAAAAGACTGCTGATTGCTGCCTGCAAGACACCCGCCACCCCGCCTACCCCCACGTGGGGGCTCTGGGCTCACCAACTTAATTTCACTATAGGCTTTAAAACAGTTGCCGGACGCCTGTCCCAGCTCTCAGAACCCTCTTGGCCTTGCCCTTTCACATGTCAAAGGTTGCAGTGAGAAGCTCTTTGTTTGCTGAGGATTTGCTCTTTATGGCGCTTAGATAACAGTTCAGTTCACACGAAAACAAACAAATGATGACCAACCCAAGTCAGGCACAAGGCCATGAGTGGACTCGGGAGGGTGACGTGAAAATGGAATCTCTCCTTTGACTCATCTGCTGAGAGAGGAATTTTCCAGGTTAAGTCCTTAAGATGAATTATCAGAGGGCCAGGTCACAGTTTATTTGTAGAGCCCCGTACCCTTCCTTTGCACCGTCTCAGAATCAGCTTGTGGGATCCTTGCAGCAGTCTGATGGAGGAGGCTGGGCAGGTGTTGGCATCTTATAGCACCTCCCTCTTTTGAGCACTTACCTCCTCTAATTGTAGAGATAGAAAAGGAGGACCACAGAGGCCCCTCTAATTACAGAATATCTCGGAAAGAGTAAGATTTGATTTGAATTTTTTTTGGCTGCACCATGCAGCTTGTGGGATCTTAGTTCCCTGATTAGGGATCGAACCTGCAGTGGAAATGCAGAGTCCTAACCACTGGACCACTGGGAATTCCCTGATTTGACTTTCATAACCAGTGTTCTTCAAACTGTTGAGTTTTCCATGTAGCGCGTCATGAGCAAAAACGAAAGAGAATGGAATGATAGATGTCGGAGTGCGTTGCAGTCACAGTACTTCCCTGCAGTGTCTGCCTCGCTTGTGTGTGTGTGAGTGTGTACTGGGTGATGGGGCAAAATGTTTCCTGCTGTGGGTTACGGTTTAGCCGAAATGAAAGCCCTGGGCAGGAGTGGCTGTGGCCCCCTCAGCACCACTCAGATTCCAGCACTGCCAGCCTCAGGCCTTGCCCGCTGCCCTGACCCTCCAGGTCAGGGTGGTGATGTCATGTGTGTGTGTGCAGAGTCCTGCGCTCTTTATCAAAAGCAAAAATTGAGTGTCTGACCCAAAGGCAAGTTCCAAGAACCGAAAACATGACTCTCACTGGTTGTACAACATTTCGACTTTCCAGTGGTAAGAACAATGGCAGTCCCGGCTTTGCTGTCTCCATTTATTTTTTAAGTGTTCACGAACATTTAGGGCATTTCTACTGCTGCAAGCCAGGCCCCTGGCCCCAAAAAGCACACCGCAGGGAGCTCTGGCTAAAATTACCCCACGGAGGTCACCTGTTAACTTCCTTTATCCTGTGCCTCTCATCATCAGGTAGCCTGTCACTTACAATTCCCCAATTTCTTTTTCATGGAAAAAGCCATTTATTCCATCTGTTGGCGATTGCGTTTGGTCCCTTTATCTTGCTTCTGATACACTTAGACCTGATGGTTTTCTTAGGCAGTATCTACATGAAGGCACCCAGAAAGTTAGTAAAATATTTAGCCGAATCATTGGCTTAAACAACGCAGATAATTCCAATTAAAGCCCACTGATTTTTTTTTTTGCATGTTGCATTAGCTAGTTTCCATAATGTCCCATAGATATAACTTACCATAAAAGCAAATAAAAAGCCATTTTGGTTTCTGTTCCCATGTGTTTTTGAAACTGTATCATTCAAAAATTAATGAGTACTGAGTATAAATCTCAGTACTGAGTATAAATCCTGGGGACAAAACCACTAAGAAATATGAGAAGCTTTAACTTTTGGCTCTCAGCTAGCTAGCTAAACTGTTTTTATGGTTTTTTGTGTGTTTTTTTTGGTAAATTTTCTGGCCACACTGCGAGGCTTACAGGATCTTAGTTGCTCCACCAGGGACTGAACCTGTGCCCCCTGCAGTGGAAGTGTGGAGTCTTAACCACGGGACCGCCAGGGAGGTCTGGGCCCTTTGTGTATAACCTGAGTCATTTGTAATGATGGTCATAATAACAAGGGCAACAGTGATGCTGTTTATATGTAGGGCACTGTGCTCACAATTTCATTTATTTCCTTCTTTCAAAAACCTTCTGAAGAGAGTTTGTGCTTTTACTTTTAAGAGAACTGAGACTTATAAAAAGGATAAATGACTTTTCAAGTTCTCCCAAGTTGGATGTCAAATCTTTGTGGAGGGAGAGGAATTAACCAGGAATGCAAACCCTTTCAGCCGTTTTCATAGAGGTGTTCATCTGTTTTCTGTTCCCCCTGCTCCCTGTTCTGCCTGTCAGCTCACCAGGTGCAGAGACTGGAGGGGAAAAACCTCAACAGATTCCTGAGTGTTTATGGGAGACTGGGAGAATGAAGGTCATTTCCCAAGGAGCAGACCCCAGAGACCCAGGCATGGACCTGCCTGAGATCCAGACCTGAGAGGGAAGAACAGAGGGCTTACTGGGGAGAGAGATTAGATGCAAACGTAGCTGACAGGGCTGGAAGATAGGGTGGTCAGGGGAGTCAGCGAGCGTGGATGAGTGTCATATTGCTGCTATGGCAAGTTACCACAAGCCTGGTGCTATAAAACAATAAACAGTTATTATCTTTTGTTCTAGAGGTCAGAAGGCTGGAATGGAACTCAGAAGGCAAAAATTAATTGATTGTCAGGGCTGTATGCCTTCTGATGACTCCAGGGGGAAAATCTGCTTCCTTGACTTTTCCAGCTTTGGAGGCTGCCCACAGTCCTTGGTTTAGGACTCCTTCTCATCTTCAGGGCCAACAATGGCAGGTTGAGTTCTTCTCATCAGATCACTCCAGCCTACATCCACAGTCATGTTACATCTCTGGCTTTTCTGCTTCCCTCCTCACTTAGAAGGATGCATGTGATTATGCTGGACCCATTCATTATCTTGGGTAGTCCAAGATAACCTCCCTACCAAAACGTCAGCTGATTGGCAACCTTAATTCTATCTATAATCTTAATGCTCCTTTGCCATGTAACCTAACATAGTCACAGTTTCCAGGGGTTAGGACATGGAGTTCTCTGGGGCTATTATTATGACTATCACAGTAGCCTCTTAGATAAAAGCAACATTTGACCTGAAACTGAAAAAAATGAGTTAATGTCAGGTTGTGAAAAGGTAGTAGTACAAACAGAGGTGACAGTCTGCGCAGAAGAAAAAGAGCTTGGTGCCTCGGAAGAACCGGCATCATGCTGGCCTCCAAGGCCAGGGTAAGGAGTTGGGGGCTTCTGCTAAGGACAGTGGAGAGCTTTTAAAGGCTGTTGGGCAGCAGGAAGGCTTGATCCAGATCACTGTGCTCTATGGAGATAGATGAAGGAGGCAAGAGAGGACATGAGAGGCTGGTGATTATCAAATACCTTCCTTCCTGGAAGCTCATTCCACCAAATTTGGATAGAGATTCACCAGATATTCACCAAAATCCACTTTGTTTTCCTGTGCTAAGTTGCTTTAGTCATGTCAGACTCTTTGTGACCCCATGAACTGTAGCTCACCAGGCTCCTCTGTCCGTGGGATTCTCCCGGCAAGAATACTGGAGCGGGTTGCCAGTTCCTTCTCCAGTTTGTTTCCCTAGATGTACAGTTAAAGCACACTTCTCAGCATCCTGGTATTATTAGTGAGGCTTTGAGACTAATTCTTGCCCATAGACTGTGGCCAGAGACAGTAAGAGCGGGTGGGCCCCATCTCTCTCCTTTTCTACAGAGATATTGGATGCCATCTATGAAGAGGGTTGCTTTGGGAGAAGGGAGGATCCTGGGTTTCTGAATGACACTGTGGAGCACAGCCCCATTATTATTCTGACTGCTGTATGTGAGAGGAAGCAGTACGCTGCACTCTGTTATAGCACTGAGATATGGAATTATCTTTGCAGTAGTTAGCTAAGTCCAGCTAATAGACAACCCCGGCATGCTCAGTCACTCAGTCATGTCCGACTTTTTGGAACCCCATGGACTATAACCTGCCTGCATCTCTGTCTGTGGATTTTTCCAGCCAAGAATAATAGTGGAGTGAGTTTCCATTTCCTCCTCCAGGGGATCTTCCTCACCCAGGGATCGAACCTGCATCTCCTGGCATTGGTAGGGGGATTCTTTACCACTGAGCCACCTGGAAGTCCAGTAGACAACCAGACAGGCAGACCAATAAATTAAGCAAAATAATTTTGAGTTTTAACAAGAGCTCTAAACGAAACTAATGTGTGAAGTGATGGGAAATAATTCGGTGTTGCTCCCACAGAAAGGATGGTCATGAAAAGTGTTTCTAATGAAGTGGCATTTGATCAGCGGCTTAGAAGATGAGAAACAGAGGCTCTGAGCAGAGGGAGTGGAGACAAGGAAATTAATAAATGTGATGACCCTGAATGAGGAGACACCGGCTGTATTGCTAGGAGGAAAAAGGCGGCTAATGTGGCTGGAACTTGAAGCACGTTTCTGAAGCACGTTCAGAAACTCTCACTGGGAAAAGGATTCACAAAAAGACTCCAGCCTTGGTGCCCCTCCCATAAGGCTCAGAGTTCTAGAAGCATGTCTCTGCTGGACCGTGTACTCACAGAGACAGTTCTCTCTTCCTAGCTATTGCCACTGGCTGGAGTATAGTAAGTTTGGCCAGGGGAAGCAGGGAGACTAGTTAGAGGAAAAGTCTCAAGAAGACATTTTGGTGACTTTAACTAGGTTGCTGGCAGTGCTGATGGGGAGAAGTGACTAGATTTGAGATACATTGTCTCTCTTCTTTTAAGCTATTTTTTCTTGTGATGAGAACTTTAAAAAAAATTAATTTCTCTTTGACTGCGCTGGGCCTTCGTTGCTGTGCTTGGGCTCTCTCTGCTTGGAGCGAGCGGGGGCTCCTCTCTAGCTGCAGCACGTGGGTTTCTCTTTGCAGTGGCTTCTCTTGTGCAGAGCACAGGCGCTAGGGTGCGCGGGCGTCAGGAGTTACGGTAGCTCTCAGGCTCTAGAGTGTAGGTTCAGTAGTTGTAACGCATGGGCTTAGCTGCCCTGCGGCACGCGGAATCTTTCCAGACCAGGGATGGAACCCACGTCCCTGCACTGGCAGGCACAGATTCCTAACCACTGGACCACCAGGAAAGTCCGAGATGCATTTTAAAGACAGAGGTGACAGGAGTTACAAAGTGGATGCTGCAAGTGAGAGCAAGTGAAAAATCCAGGATGGCGTCTGGGTTTTCGAATAGATCTTGACTAGACAGTGGTGACGTTTACTAAGAGAAAGACTAAAGAAGGGACAGGCTTCAGGGACAAAATTAAGAGAGCTCTTTGATTTTGTGAGGGTTGACCATCTGTGTCAACTTGGCTAGTCTTTGGGGTGCCAGATATTTGTTTATTTTTTGCGCTAGGTGTGTCTATGAGGGTGTTTCTGGATGCATCTAACATCTGAAGCAGTCGACTGAATGAAGGGAATTGCCCTCCCAATATAGGTGGGTTTCACTTAATCAGCTGAAGATTTGAAAAGAACGAAAAGCCTGAGTGAGAGAACTCTTTCTGCTTAACTGCTGTGTTTTGTTTTCCTGTCTTTGAGCTCAGGCTGAAACATTGGCCCTTCTTCGATCTGCTGCTGCTGCTAAGTCACTTCAGTCATGTCCGACTCTGGCAGCCCACTAGGCTCCTCTGTCCCTGGGATTCTCAAGGCAAGAACACTGGAGTGGGTTGCCGTTTCCTTCTCCAATGCATGAAAGTAAAAAGTGAAAGTCAAGTCGCTCAGTTGTGTCTGACTCTTAGCAATGTCATGGACTGCAGCCTACCAGGCTGCTCCATCCATGGGGTTTTCCAGGCAAGAGTACTGGAGTGGAGTGCCATTGCCTTCTCCCTTCTTGGATCCAGAGCTTGTTAACTGCAGAGCTTGGGACTTATTTGTCTTTGTTAACTGTGTGAGCCAATTCCTTATAACAAATTTCTTTAGCTATCGATATATCTGTTTCTGTATCTCTCCCTCCTGGTGGTTCTTTTCTTTGGCGAACACTAACATAGATTTGATAGGTTTGAGGTGGCTATTTCCATCCGAGAGAAGGTATCCCATCGGTAGTTGGAAATACGAATCTGGAGTAGCAAACAGAGCAGGGCTAGAAATACAAACTTGGAATCATTGGTGGTATTTGGAGCCTCTGCTCAAGATGAGATCATTAGAACGTGGGTTTCTCTTTGCAGTGGCTTCTCTTGTTGCAGAGCACAGGCGCTAGGGTGCGCGGGCGTCAGGAGTTACGGTAGCTCTCAGGCTCTAGAGTGTAGGTTCAGTAGTTGTAACGCATGGGCTTAGCTGCCCTGCGGCACGCGGAATCTTTCCAGACCAGGGATGGAACCCACGTCCCTGCACTGGCAGGCACAGATTCCTAACCACTGGACCACCAGGAAAGTCCGAGATGCATTTTAAAGACAGAGGTGACAGGAGTTACAAAGTGGATGCTGCAAGTGAGAGCAAGTGAAAAATCCAGGATGGCGTCTGGGTTTTCGAATAGATCTTGACTAGACAGTGGTGACGTTTACTAAGAGAAAGACTAAAGAAGGGACAGGCTTCAGGGACAAAATTAAGAGAGCTCTTTGATTTTGTGAGGGTTGACCATCTGTGTCAACTTGGCTAGTCTTTGGGGTGCCAGATATTTGTTTATTTTTTGCGCTAGGTGTGTCTATGAGGGTGTTTCTGGATGCATCTAACATCTGAAGCAGTCGACTGAATGAAGGGAATTGCCCTCCCAATATAGGTGGGTTTCACTTAATCAGCTGAAGATTTGAAAAGAACGAAAAGCCTGAGTGAGAGAACTCTTTCTGCTTAACTGCTGTGTTTTGTTTTCCTGTCTTTGAGCTCAGGCTGAAACATTGGCCCTTCTTCGATCTGCTGCTGCTGCTAAGTCACTTCAGTCATGTCCGACTCTGGCAGCCCACTAGGCTCCTCTGTCCCTGGGATTCTCAAGGCAAGAACACTGGAGTGGGTTGCCGTTTCCTTCTCCAATGCATGAAAGTAAAAAGTGAAAGTCAAGTCGCTCAGTTGTGTCTGACTCTTAGCAATGTCATGGACTGCAGCCTACCAGGCTGCTCCATCCATGGGGTTTTCCAGGCAAGAGTACTGGAGTGGAGTGCCATTGCCTTCTCCCTTCTTGGATCCAGAGCTTGTTAACTGCAGAGCTTGGGACTTATTTGTCTTTGTTAACTGTGTGAGCCAATTCCTTATAACAAATTTCTTTAGCTATCGATATATCTGTTTCTGTATCTCTCCCTCCTGGTGGTTCTTTTCTTTGGCGAACACTAACATAGATTTGATAGGTTTGAGGTGGCTATTTCCATCCGAGAGAAGGTATCCCATCGGTAGTTGGAAATACGAGTCTGGAGTAGCAAACAGAGCAGGGCTAGAAATACAAACTTGGAATCATTGGTGGTATTTGGAGCCTCTGCTCAAGATGAGATCATTAGAGAGAGGGTTTGGTACAAGAAGGAAAGAGGCTCAGGATAGAGCCCAGATGCATTCTCCTCCTTAGAGAGCTGGTAGAGAGAAGGAGCCAGTGAAGGAGATGGGGAATGGTTGGCCAGTGAGGATGGATGAATCCTAGGAGTAGATTTCTTTCTTTCGTTCAAAAGATTTTTTAATTTTTAAAATCAAAGTTGTACGTTGTCATGGTTTTTAAAGTCAAGTTGTTCTACAAGAGTCGCCATGGAAAATAATAGTGAGCTGCCCCATCCTGCCCCCGTTACTGATCCCTCATTCCCAGAAGCAACTCTTTCAACTCTTTCTTCTGGCATTTACTGCCTTCATTTCTCACAAGCTGGTTTATCTGCCATTTCTTAACTTTTCTGCTTGGATATGTATAGACTTCCTTCTTCTAAAGATTTACTCTTTACGCCCACCCACACTCACCCTCACACCCACTCACACAGAGGTACTCACATAGACACATAGGGTTCTTCACTATCCTCTAATTATGATTATATTGCCTGTTTTGGTTAAACCAATATATAGTGTTTTAATTATTCTGACTTTGTAAATGTTTTTCATAGCTGAACCATGTAGTATACTATATTCAGTTCAGTTCAGTTCACTCAGTTGTGTCCGACTCTTGCGAGCCCATGGACTGCAGCACGCCAGGCCTCCATGTACATCATCAGCTCCTGGAGCTTGCTGAGACTCATGTCCATTGAGTTGGTGATGCCGTCCAACCATCTCCTCCTCTGTCATCCCCTTCTCCTCCTGCCTTCAATCTTTCCCAGCCATTAGGATCTTTTCCAATGAGTCAGTTCTTCGCATCAGGTGGCCAAAGTACTGGAATTTCAGCTTTAGCATCAGTCCTTCCAATGAATATTCAGGACTGATTTCCTATGATTATGTTTCCTTTTTGTAATATGACCTCAGGTTTTCCCTGGGATCAGGAATTGTCTACATTTAAGGCCTTCCCTGGCAGTCTTGTTAGGACCCTGCGCTTCCACTACTGGGGACAAGGGTTCAGTCCTTGGCTAGGGAATTAAGATCCCACATACTGCCTGGCACACCTCCCCACTGCTTTCAAAAAAAAGAAAAAAGAAATAACTGTCTTAATTTAAAAGGTTTGGGGGGACTTGCCTATTTCTAATTCATCCCTAGACTCTATTAGAAGTTCAAGCCTCCTATCACTGTCACAAATATCAGGTGACTATCAGTCTCAGTTTTCCTCTGCAGTGTATTTCCAGGGTGTCCAAACCCCTACCCTAATCCAGGCTGGTTACTGTTGTCCTGAGATTGATTTTCATGGTCATCTTAGGAAGTCCTTTCCCCACCTTCCTGTATTAGAGCTCCTATTTCTTGGCCCTCATGTTTTCCTTTATTAAACATTTATTCCTTAGTTTTGAGGAAATATATCCTCTATTAAGTTTTCTGAAGACACACACATGAGAGGCCCATTCTTTGAGACCTTTTGTGTCTGTAGCTTTAAAAGTTTTTTGGTTAGATATGATATTACAGTTTGGTAATAATTTTCCCTCAAATTTAAAGCCTTGCTCCGTTGTTTTCTAGTTTCCTATACTGCTGTTGAGAAGTTATGATTATTCTGTTTAAATGTCACTTGCTCTCTCTTTGTCTGTCATCTATTTCTTTCTCTCTCCACCAAATCAGTCCCTAAAAGTTGAAATGGAACACAAACAAATTGGGTTTGTTGGGGGACAGTGAGGAGGGATGAAGGTAGAGAAACTAAATTCCAAAAGTAAGACTTAGACTTGAAGTCCCTGCTGCAAATCAGACACAACTGCTCTATAAAAAGGATCACATAGCTGGAGTGTAGCTCACAGCACTTCAAGATAATCTTATCACTGTCCTGATTCTTTTCATTATGCCATTACTCAGTCGACCTGAGCTGGTAAACCTGCTGTTAGTTGGGTACCTTTTACATAACCCCAAGAAGGTTTAGAATTAAATATAGCAATGGTGAACTAAATCAAACCCATAGTACTAATATTTTTAGTACCAGCCTCAAAGTGTAAGACAATCTGCATGTGTCTGTTATTTATGTGCCGTGTCCATAATAAAAATAGAAGCTATACTCTAGACAATCTGACAGATTACCTCGTGATTTCAATTTGACATGTGTAATTAATTTTATATTTATGACTTTAAAGTGACGGTACAGGAGAATGTGCTCAAGTGTGTAAGCTGCATTGATTGTTTTAAGAGAACCTAGGTATAGGCCTGTCCTCTGAGGTGGCAGGGGTCTTTGTGAGGGTCTCATGAGAGTTCCTTCTGCTGCATCAGCTGTTACGGGCTATGCCCCTCTCCCTTTACCAAATGAACCCCAACAGGCTAATGGCACAATAGCCAAAGCACAGTGGAGAATTGTGGAGAATGAAATATCTAAACGCAAACGTGCTAAAGGCTGGAGTAGAGATCAATTAGCACACACTTCTTCTGTGAAGGACCAGGTTATATATATTTCACTCTCTGCAGTCCATGAGGCAAAACTGAGGCTATAGCTATGGAAAAGGTAACCACTGAAAAGTGTAACAACCATTATTAGTTCTGCTGTTACTGCTAAGTCATTTCAGTCGTGTCCAATTCTGTGTGACCCCATAGATGGCAGCCCACCAGGCTCCCCCGTCCCTGGGATTCTCTAGGCAAGAACACTGGAGTGGGTTGCCATTTCCTTCTCCAGTGCATGAAAGTGAAAAGTGAAAGTGAGTCGCTCAGTTGTGTCTGACTCTTAGTGACCTCATGGACTTCAGCCCACCAGACTCCTCCGTCCATGGGATTTTCCAGGCAAGAGTCCTGGAGTGGAGTGCCATTCCTTTTTCCGATTATTAGCTCTAGGACTGTATAAAAACAGGCAACTGTCTGGATTTGGCCTACAAACCATACTTTGGCAATTTCTGGACATAAAAAATTAAAAGGATAGTTAAAAAGGAAATAAACACAGAAAATAGCAAACAGTTAAATGCCTGAGATTCCTGGTAAAACTCACTGGAATTCATATGAGATTCCCTGTACTGAAAGTATTTTTTCTACTGAATACTTTTCTACTGAATACTGAGACACAACTAGGGAAGCTTTGATCAAAGCCCGCAACTGATACCAGCCTGAAGAACGTGGGTGGACCATTTGGGAAAGGTTTTTATCTTTCAGCCAGATGCCAAATTATACAGACTCTTCAAATGTATGTATATTCACTACCTACCATTTCATGTGCTGTGCTGAGTACTAGAAATACAGCAGTGAGCAAGACTGGGTCCCTACTAGAAGGAGCTCTGCACTCTGGTTGGGAGAACTGGGACAGGGGCACAAGCTATTGCTGCTGAAGTACAGTAACTGTTCTGGTAGTAGGAGGGATGTGCATGGGGGCATCTACTGGGTCTAGTGTTTAGGGATCAGGACAGACTTCCTGGTGGAGCTGATGCCCCAAACTGAAGCCTGAAGGATGAGGACAAAGGAGCAAGAGAGAGAGCTTGGCAGGTGCAGCTTAGCAATGTGCGAGGCTCCAGAGGTGAAGGGAGCAACAGCACGCTCAGGGAGCCACAGCTCATTCATACAAACATGTGGAGCCTTACGCAAAAGATGGGCTTTCCAAAGAGGACCTGTGGGGCTTCCCTGGTGATCCAGTGGTTAAGACTTTGCACTTCCAACACAGCGGGTGCAGTTCAACTGCTGGTTGGGGAACTAAGAGCCCACCTGCCACCCTGTATGATCAGCCCCTACCTCTCAAAAAAAGAGCTCCTGTAACCAAGAAAAACATATGCCAAAAGCCACATTTACGGAACATAATTTCTCAAACCTCAGCACTATTGCTGTTTTTGATAATTCTTTGTTGTGGGAGGCCTTTTATGGGCCTTGTAGGGTGTTTAGCAGCATGGCTGGTCCCTACCCCTTACATGCCTGTAGTATCACTCAGTTGTGACAATCAAAAAACATCTGCAGACATTGCCTGTCTCTGAGGGACAGATCTGCTGGTTAATAACCACTGCTGTGAGATATAAGGATAAAGAATTTGACCAGCTCATTCCAAGCATACCAGTTGGGAACACTGCCCATCCAGCTGTTGTTGTTAGTAGCTGTGAACCAACCAGTCCATTCTAAAGGAGATCAGCCGTGGGATTTCTTTGGAAGGAATGATGGTAAAGCTGAAACTGCCACCTCATGCGAAGAGTTGACTCATTGGAAAAGACTCTGATGCTGGGAAGGATTGAGGGCAGGAGGAGAAGGGGACAACAGAGGATGAGATGGCTGGATGGCATCACTGACTCGATGAACGTGAGTCTGAGTGAACTCCGGGAGATGGTGATGGACGGGAGATGGTGATGGACAGGGAGGCCTGGCATGCTGCAATTCATGGGGTCACGAAGAGTCGGACACGACTGAGCGACTGAACTGAACTGATGGCCCGTTACTGCTCCACTTTGCCAGGGGCAAGGTGACCAGATGTCTCTGATGCAACCTCTTCCTCCTCCTCCTCCCATCACCAATCACTGAAGTCCACCCTGAAAGTGGTCTGATTCAGGCCTTTCATTCTGCATGGCACCAAGCATCTAAAAAACCCAAAGAGACTCCTTCCTGACAAGATGTAGGGTCACATGACAATGTATCACTATCGTTTCTGTAGTCTAAGGTGGTCTCACACACATTTATTAAATGCTAACTGATTCCAAAGCATTTGGTCTTCCTATTACTACAGCAGTACAAGTGTGACTGCCAAGGAGATGAAGAAAACAAAGATGGGAGTGAGGATGGCCCTTGCTGCCCAGCTCTTCGTGGAGTCTGGCACAGCCCAAGATACAGACTGTGGTGCTGGCTTGTTGAGGACTACCCTTCTCAGCAGCGGCTAATAAAGGGCCTGAACGGAAGTACAGCAAAGAGTCCAGCTACTTGAGATGGACAGGCTTTAGAATGCAGGGTTGAGAGGCAGATGAAGAGGGAGGACGGGGAACAGGATTCCTGTGACTGGAGCACTAAGGACCACAAGAGAAAGGGCTTCTCTGTTAGGCTAAGAGGCTGTCCTTGATCCTGAAGACCCTGGGAAGCCAAGGAAGAATTTTAAGCTCACAAGTGACAGAGCCAGATGAATGTATTTATTTTTATTTTTAAGGATGTATTTATTTTTGGCTGTGCTGAGTCTTCATTGCTGCAAGAGGACTTTCTCTAGTTGTGGCGAGTGGGGGCCGCTCTTCGTTGGCGCGGCTGGGCTTCTCACTGTGGTGGCTTCTCTTGGTGGGCACCAGGTGGGCACACGGGCATCAGCAGTTGTGGCTCAAGGGCTTAGTTGCTCTGCAGCACATGGGATCTTCCCACACCAGGGGTCAAACTTGTGTCCCCTGCGTTGGCAGGCGGATTCTCAATCACTAGACTACTAGGGAGGCCCCGCCAGATGAATTTAGAAGATGTTTCTACATCATTTACATTTTACAGAGTACATTTTTGCACGTCACTTCATTTAACATTCTGTAAGGTAGGTGCTGTTTGTATTTGGCAGCTGAGGAGTTAGAGAAGTTAATTAATCAAGGTCAGAGAGCTAAAACAGTTGTGACCAGGACTGAATAGAATTCAGGTCTCCATTTCCGCCTTGCCATCTCGTATTTTGACTGTAGTCAGATAAAACACACACACAAAGGGCCATTATAGGGCAAATGTGAAAGCAAAGAATAGGTGAAAAATTGGTTGGGTTTAGCAGGGACTGGCACTGAGGAGTTAGTAGATTTGTTCCTAGACTTACCGTTTCATTTGTTATTCTTTTTTCTAAACTGGTTATGATGATGTCACCATGTTAGTATTCCCTAGAGCAATAATTTCCAACATGTGGATCAAGACCCTTGGGTGAACCCAAGATTATTCAGAGGGTCCTCAATTCAGTGTGAATTTTCTTGATAGATGCTGAAAGTACTACCATTCATTTTATAGGGATTCTAGTATTTCTTAAAAATTTAGCTTATATTACAAAAGGATCGTTATACTTGAGAGGGATCTTCATGCTAAATATAAACGATATTATGTGTGTATTACTAAAGATGATGTGCATATTAGCAGAGGCTAGTGGGGCACAGGGAAACAGTGGATTTTGGCTATCTAAAGAATCTATAGGAAAGGGTGTGTCACACACTCGTGAGACGGAAAAGGACTTGGTGCGATGACAGTGGGGGTAGAAGAAGCCTCAGGAGAATGTGGTCCAGCTGACACTTTGATTTTGAACTTCTAGCCTCAGAACTGTGAGAGAGTAAACCCCTGTGTGTGTGTTTTTTTAACTATATTGTTTGTGGTAATTTATTAAGACAGCCCCAAGAAACGAATTCTGACAGCCAGTGGGGACCAGAGATATGCCAACAGCCCTGTGAGGGAGCTTGAAAGAGGATATTCCTACAGCCGGTTGAGTTCGGAGGCAGATCTTCCCTCAGTCCAGTCTTGAGAGGACTGCAGTCCTGCCGTAGTGAATACATTCTTGTGAGAAACCTGGAGCCAGACCTACCTACGTAAGCCCTTGGATTTCTGATGCCCAGAAACTGTGAAGTAATACATGTTTGTTGTTTAAAGCTGCAAAACATAACCCTACAGCAACAGATAACAAAAGAATGCATATTCTTAATTTTGGGGGGAGTGGGAGAATAGACTGGAAACTAAAGACAGTGGCTAGTGATAGGCAGTGAGTGGGAAGAGTACAGGGAACAGGAAGGGGGAGTTCCTCCTCTGAAAACGCTTGGAAGAGTTGATTTTGAACCAAGCGAATGCTTTATACATTCAAAAATGAAAGCTAGATAAGAAAGATGAAAAAAGCAAACTAAAATTATGCAAATAAAAATAAGAAACCTAACGCTATATCACAGGGTGTCACATGGCTAACACAACCATATTGCAAAGCAGATGAATTCAAGTAACTTTTAATCACCATCCTCTCGCCGCACACCTTTGGGAAGAGATGGATTTACAAAGATAAAAAAAGTGCAAAGAAATCTTAAACTTAGGTTTGCTACTGGTGTTAGTATCGCAGTCACAGCTCTTTTGTCTATATTGTAGGATAAAATAAACCAGTAAATATATTGATGCTGATGAGAACCAGAGTTTTCCTGCATTTTTACCTCTCCCCACCGTGTTTACTGTTTTTGACATCATATTTTACATCTTTTTCTTAGTAACCAGGGTTTTTCACTATGGTAGAAGAAAAATATAAAATGGAAAGAGGAAGGCTAGAATGAACCTCAAAATGCTGACTTTTTAATTGGAGGTATCAATATGAACTCATGATTTTAAAATATATCTGGGTAAAGAGTTACTGTTTAGTGTTTTGTAGCTCTATGAATATATATGCACTTGGTCCACTGAAAGGGCCTAGAAGAAATAACATCCCAATAGCAATGAGCACCCTGGACACTAAGATCTAATTTTCTGAGTATCATTTCCTACTGAAAGGAAGTAAAATTTCTCTGCATCAGGGAGAGAAAATGCAAGGAGAGCTAGGAGATCCTATGTCAGAAAGAAAGATAGTGCTCAAAGATCTATCGATCGATAGCATGGGGACTTCCTTGGTTTCCAGGGACTAAGACTTGGCTGATCCCAATGCAGCGGGTCTGGGTTCTATCCCTGATCAGAGAACTAGATCCCACAGGCTGCAACTGAGACCCAGCACAGTCAAATAAATAAATATATTTTTAAAAAAGATAACAGGATATATGTAAGGAAAGCACAGGAAGGGGCTTTCACAGGTCACAAAAGGGAAATTCAAACACCACAAATAATATTGGCAGCTGGTTATAATAAGTGGATTAAATTCAATTTTAAAGAACGCCAGAGTTCATGCTGTTATTCAAAAGAGGAGACTTGTGAAGGGGAAGAGAAGGAGGAGAAACAAAAATACAGGTATCATCTGTATCACCTGCATCATTGCAGAGGGAGAGAGGAGCTTTGTGGAGGACTACCAGACCACCCTTGACCAAGTGGTCAGGCTTGACATAGACACAGGATACAGTGTCTCTGGATGGAAATAGACAGTGTCACCTCTGACTTCTCTTACTAAAAAGTTTGACTCGCATCTAATCATAAACAATTCAATAACCCCATACTCTTACAGTCTACTATTGGCCTGGATTTTTCAAATATGTCAAAGTAATGAAAGATTTTTTTCAGAGTGCTGGAATCCCCTGGCTGTCTAGTGGTTAGGACTGGGTGTTTTCACTGTCGGCCTGCCAGGTTTGGATCCAGGGTTGGAATAACAACCTGCAAGCCAGCTTAAAAGAAAAAGTGAGAGTACTAGTACTAGGGTAATCCTGGGTACATCTTGAACTGAAAAATTAAAGAACGTGTGTGTGTGTTTGTGACCTTTCAGTTCAGTTCAGTCGCTCAGTCGTGTCCGACTCTTTGCGACCCCATGAATCACAACACACCAGACCTCCCTGTCCATCACCAACTCCCGGAGTTCACTCAAACTCTTGTCCATTGAGTCAGTGATGCCATCCAGCCATCTCATCCTCTGTCGTCCCCTTCTCCTCCTGCCCCCAATCCCTCCCAGCATCAGAGTCTTTTCCAGTGAGTCAGCTCTTCGCACGAGGTGGCCAAAGTACTGGAGATTCAGCTTTAGCATCATTTCTTCCAAAGAACACCCAGGGCCAATCTCCTTCAGAATGGACTGGTTGGATCTCCTTGCAGTCCAAGGGACTCTCAAGAGTCTTCTCCAACACCACAGTTCAAAGCATCAATTCTTTGGTGCTCACCTTTCTTCACAGTCCACCTCTCACATCCATACATGACCACAGGAAAAACCATAGCCTTGACTAGACGGACCTTAGTCGGCAAAGTAATGTCTCTGCTTTTGAATATGCTGTCTAGGTTGGTCATAACTTTCCTTCCAAGGAATAAGCAACCTTTAGGGACAACAAAAGAAATTTAAATATGGACAGTATATTGAGTTTGACTGAAACGCTATTAAATTTCTTGCTTGTCCTAATGGTGAAGTATTTAGGGGGTGCAACAGTGTTGTTTGCAATATTCCAACAATTCAGGGTGAAAAACAAACCCTATACAGTGAAAGAGAACACAAATATTGTGAAATGTTAGCATTAAATTTAGTGCACACACACAAAAAAAATTTAGTGCAGAGTCTACTGTACAAGTCTTCAGTTGGTTTATAAATTTTACTTTAAAAAGCCGGGTTTTAAATAAAAAGGGAGCAAGTTTACTTCTCATTGCAGAGGGCTGTTAAGTTTCCGTTTACTGCGGCGTCGGTCTCGAGGCCATAGGAGGCGTCACCGTGACCGGAGCAGCTCCCACCCCCGCCAGAGACGAGGCCCGAGGTCCGGTCGGTCCTGGTGGCCCCCAGCTGCCTGGGACGCGGCCTGGGCGCGGCCTGTGCCGGGGGCGGCCAATAGGAGCCGAGCCGGCGGGCGGGGCCGCGCGCAGGCCCCTGGGTCGGTCGCCCCCGCCTCTCTGCTGCCTCTTTTCCAACTCCCGCGCGGCCGCCGGTTCCGTCTGCTGCACACCCCGGGACGGAGCAGGCGCAGGGCGGCCGCCGGCCGGTAAGTGTCTGGTCGCCTCTCCTCTGGCCCGTCCCCTCAGTACCCGGCGGCGCCCAGAATCACCGGCGCCGGACTCCCGGGCGCCTATGCGGCGGCGCTGCCTGGTCGGCCGCGGCCAGGGGGCTGGGGATCGGGGCCCGGTCCCAGAGAGCCCCGGCACGGATGGGGCCTTCCTGGGGCTGCTTTTGCTCTCCGGCTCGCGTGCTGGGCCCGGCTTGGTGGGGCGTGAGGTTCCGGGGTGCGCCCCCCTCCTGATGCTGCCGCTGCCTGCGGTCGGGCCGATGCTGCAGGAGGGCCGGTTCCTGGCTCTCATCACTCGGTGGCGTGGGGGGTGATTTCTCTGCCAGTGTCACCGAGATCAGGTGTGACGCCCGTCTTGCATCCCGGCGTGTGCGCCCTTGCAGCCGCGGTGCGTTCCACCTGCCTCTACATCGCTCACACCTGCGATTCATTCAAGAGCGTGCAACCGGGACCGGGCGAGCTGCGTACTCTGGGAAAGGGCCCTCTCTTTGAGTTGCTTCTGGAACACGCCAGGTTGGCTTACGTTTTCATGGACTGGTGGAATTAATTTGCTTGGAAAGTTAATGTAGCTAAGGGTTTTAGCATAGTTCTAAATGTGATTAATTTCGTGTACAGCCGTTGCAATGACATTGTTCCTGCGCAAGAATTGCTAAACGTGTCGTAGCCCTGCGAGAGTCTAGTTTCGCGCTCCTCCTGTTAAGAGAAAAGTTGAAAGGCGTAAGATTTGCCCTTGATTTTGCAGCTGCCAAGCTCTGTGACTCAGTTAATTCATATGAGATAATATAGATTCCTAAGACTCTTAAAATACCACGTTTCATGAGTCTGATGGGCTTATTTTTCGTCCTGTACCTTTAAAAAGAATGGGATATAGGAAAAATCCATGGAAGACAGCTCTTCGGGGAACATAGATTTATGAGCGCACCAAAGTTTAGAGTCTGGATTGCGGTTTAAGATTGGGAACTGAAAAGGGAGCACTGTAATACTGAAAGACTTACCCAGAGTTAATTATATAAGAGAAACTTGGAAAGCTTTCAGAAGTTCTGGCAGCAGTTGCTGTATTTAATTACCTCTCTTTGCAGCTGTATAGATGCTATAAGGAGAAGATAAATACTAAAGTTACAGAAAATGTAATAGGTTATGTAACCTATCTTAAGTGTAGAGAGAATGCTTTGGAATTCTTGATTTATATAGACATTTCCGCTCGGGAAACACTTTTGTGTTTATTAATAGTTAAGAAATGTTTATATACCCCCCTCAGGGAAATCATACATTTATTTTTAATGTTGATTTCCTACCCTCTCACCCCCACCCCCAATTTTTAATGTATTCTTATTATTTGCGCCAATGTTTTTTTTAAACAGCCTCTGGAAAATACTTTTTGGCTTTGTAGTATGTAGAGGAAGATCAGCTTTCCCTCAGGGAGAGCTCAGTTTGAGTCCTTCATTGCTTTGTGACTTGGCAAAGTCACTTTCCCTCTCTGAGGCTGGCTGTCCTCAGTTATGATGATGATACCTATTGCATAAGGTCCTGGAGATTAACCAAAACCTTTTATGTGGAAAACAGAGCAATGCCTGAGGTTAATACATGTCATGTGTTAATAATGACGGCCATTGTTAGTACTGTGTTCACAGCTCAGGAGAAGTGGTCTCTGGGTTTTATTAGCTAGGAGCGGGCGGAAGAAGAAAGCATAGTGATAAGTGATCAACAGCCACGCCCCATGCGGAATGCTGGAGTTTTTGCAAGTTGTAAGTCCCTCCCTGAATCTCAGGCTGAACTACTGCTTAAACACTAGTGATTGCTAAGGGACACTTCCGTCTCCTTGACTGTGCTGGCCTTCAGTCTTGGCACTTGAGTAGAATTGGGATTTTGCCAAAAATTGAACTAGCAAGTTAAGAAATGTGTTTGAGGAGAACCCCTTCAAAGACCTCTAAAACAAAGAAATGGTTGAAATGCCGAACAGAGGTTTCAGCCCCAGATGACTGAAGCCCTGTTACAGCTAGCCTTGGCCAGTGGCTTACTGGACCTACGGACCCCTCTATTCCAGTATTAACCAGAGCCTCTTCTTGTTTGAATGTTTGCCCAACTACTGATGCTTTTGGGTTATTATTTAAGCCGAGTTATTCTTTCTTTGACTCTGCAGACAATAACCTGGGAAGGCACAGTAGTCTTAACTGCTCAGGCATGTAGTCCTAGCTTTGGGAAAGGAAAAGAGCCCCAAAGTTATTTTTACCCTACAGTTAGTTAACTTTTAAACATCTTATTAAGAGTTGAATAGAAAGTACTTTCGTAGGGTTTAACCAGGAATACCAGTGGGACTCTGGTTTGTGGAAGATAAGGTATTGTGAGGGTGCATCGGAATGGTAACTCATGGGTGTGTGATTCAAAACTGGGAGGCAGCTCTGCTGCAGTGTGGCACCCTAGTTGAGTGTTTGCATATGGGTATAACCAGGGTTTTAATATTATAACTAAAAACCTAATATTAAAGCCGACAGAAAAAAAAGAGCCAAATCTCATTAAACAAAAGTATTGACAGGAAACCAGAAGACTTAATGGGTGAGATGGCATGAAGTCATGTACAATACAGTTTTTTAAAAGCATTTTTAATTAGAGACCAGAAGGTAAAATCCATTTCCCATACATTTTTGCTGATGTCTTAGAGGATATCTTTTGTACTTCTGTATGTGTGTATATTTTGTATGTATCCATTTCTACAAACACTGCTAAAAATCACTGCTAAATAAGATGAATCAAAAGAACTGTCTGTAGTGTCATCACTGCCTGATCAACTGCCTAAGTTATTTAAGTGATAAGTATTCCAAGGCCTTGTTTGCCATCACTATTTGACTCATTGATGCTTGGGGATGCTCCTGAGGTCCTCATTCAGTGGGTGGGGCCCTATTATCTGTACTTCTAAGATGCTTCTCAGACAGGTTCAGTTCAGTCACTCAGTCATATCCGACTCTTTGCGACCCCACGAACCGCAGCACACCAGGCCTCCCTGTCCATCACCAACTCCCGGAGTTCACCCAAACCCATGTGCATTGAGTCGATGATGCCATCCAACCATCTCGTCCTCTGTCTGTCCCCTTCTCCTCCTGCTCTCAATCTTTACCAGCATCAGAGTCTTTTCAAATGAGTCAGCTCTTTGCATCAGGTGGCCAAAGTATTAGAGTTTCAGCTTCAACATCAGTCCTTCCAGTGAACACCCAGGACTGATCTCCTTTAAGATGGACTGGTTGGCTCTCCTTGCAGTCCAAGGGACTCTCAAGAGTCTTCTCCAACACCACAGTTCAAAAGCATCAATTCTTCGGCGCTCAGCCTTCTTCATAGTCCAACTCTCACATCCATACGTGACCACAGGAAAAACCATAGCCTTGACTAGACAGACCTTTGTTGGCAAAGTAGTCTCTGCTTTTGAATATGCTGTCTAGGTTGGTCAGACTTTCCTTCCAAGGAGTAAGCGTCTTTTAATTTCTTTGGTGCAATCACCATCTGCAGTGATTTTGGTGCCCAGAAAAATAAAGTCAGCCACTGTTTACACTGTTTCCCCATCTTTCTGCCCTGAAGTGATGGGACTGGATGCCATTATCTTAGTTTTCTGAATGTTGAGCTTTAAGCCAACCTTTTCACTCCTCTCACTTTCATCAAGGAACTCTGTAGTTCTTCACTTTCTGCCATAAGGGTGGTGTCATCTGCATATCTGAAGTTATTGGTATTTCTCCTGGCAATCTTGATTCTAGCTTGTGCTTCCTCTAGCCCAGCGTTTCTCATGATGTACTCTGCATATAAGTTAAATAAGCAGGATGACAGTATACAGCCTTGACGTACTCCTTTTCCTATTTGGAACCAGTCTGTTGTTCCATGTCCAGTTCTAACTGTTGCTTCCTGACCTGCATACAGGTTTCTCAAGAGGCGGGTCAGGTGGTCTGGTATTCCCATCTCTTTCAGAATTTTCCACAGTTTGTTATGATCCACACAATCAAAGGCTTTGGCATAGTCAATAAAGCAGAAATAAATGTTTTTCTGGAACTCTTGCTTTTTCTAAAACCAGCTTGAACATATGGAAGTTCACAGTTCATGTATTGCTGACCTCAGACAGCTTAGGAGCTGCTAAAAAGGAGTCCTGTGTTCCACTCAGCACATATAGTGTCTCAGCCAAGAAAATAAGAATCATAGAGGCCATGAGGGGTGGGGAATGGTTAATGATTTCCTTTTGGAGTTGTTACAGCAGGCAGTAGTTAGGTCTGAGTAGAGAAATGGGGGCAGGGGCTAGGTGGCAGGAAATCAAGCATCTTGTAAACAGTGAAGTTCCCCTATATAGATAAAGAAAAACGGACGCCTTCAGACTGACAGGAAACGACACCATTTTGGGTGATAAGGGTCTGAAAAGCAGACAAAGAAAGGTGGGAAAGATGGGAATCACCTGCATCCAAATGTAATCCTTTGCTCACTGTGCTCTCTTTACAATACGGCTTCCTTGCAGCTCAGTAGTAAAGAATCCGCCTGCCAATGCCAGAGATGCAGGTTCGATCCCAGGTGGGGAAGATCCCCTGGAGAAGGAAGTGGCAACCCACTCCAGTATTCTGCCTGGAGAATTTCATGGACAGAGGAGCCTGGAAGGCTACAGTCCATGGGGTCCCAAAGAGTCAGACACGACTGAGCAACTCAACAGTAGCAAAGTCTTATAGATTTACCCATATTGCACTGATGCCACGACACTTCTGATCTGAGCTAAATCCCTAAGACAGAAATCCTTCTTCTCAGGAAAATGGGGCTGGGATGAAAATCAGGGAATATAACCCCAGGCTTATCCTTCTCCAGTAAATATTATGCTCCTTTATTTGTATGTTCCTCGCAACCAGCTTGCCAAAGAAATTGTGCGTGACAGCTCTAAGCCTATTCTCCCTCTTTGCTTAAATAAACTTTCACTTTATTTTCTTAATTTCTCTGCTTCATCTCTGAATTCGTTCGTTTTGAAGAAAGAACCTCCAATTCACTGGCCACAGGGTGATGTAATATTTTGGGACTAGATAGAGGCGCTGGTGGCGCAACACTGAAGGTACTGAGTGCTCTGAGTACTGAGTTGTTTGCTCTGAGGGGTTGTTTGTAGTACGTGAATTTTGCTTCAGTAAAAAAAAGCTCTGGAAAAAATAATACCAACTGTATACTGTATATTGGAAAAATTAATTATCCCTATTCAGATTGATTGAGAAATATCAATAACCTCAGATATGCAGATGACACCACCCTTATGGCAGAAAGTGAAGAGGAACTGAAAAGCCTCTTAGTGAAAGTGAAAGTGGAGAGTGAAAAAGCTTAAAGCTCAACATTCAGAAAACTAAGATCATGGCATCCAGTCCCATCACTTCACGGCAAATAGATGGGGAAACAATGGAAACTGTGACAGACTTTACTTTTCTGGGCTCCAGAATCTCTGTAGATCGTGACTGCAGCCATGAAATTAAAAGACGCTTGCTCCTTGGAAGAAAAGCTATGACCAGCCTAGACAGCATATTAAAAAGCAGAGACGTTACTTTGCTGATAGGTCTGTCTAGTCAAAGTTATGATTTTTTCCAGTAGTTGTGTGTGGATGTGAGAATTGGACCATAAAGAAAGCTGAGCACTGAAGAATTGATGCTTTTGAACAGTGGTGCTGGAGAAGACTCTTAAGAGTCCTTTGGACTGCAAGGAAATCAAACCAGTCAATTCTAAAGGAAAATCGGTCCTGAGTATTCATTGGAAGACCGATGCTGAAGCTGAAACTCCAATACTTTGGTCACCTGATGCAAAGAACTGACTCACTGGAAAAGACCCGGATGCTGGGAAAGATTGGGAGGAGAAGGACTGACTCACTGGAAAAGACCCCCATGCTGAGATAGATTGGGAGGAGAAGGGGACGACAGAGGATGAGATGGTTGGACGGCATCACCGACTCAATGGACATGAGTTGGAGCAAGCTCCAGGGGTTGGTGATGGACAGGGCAGCCTGGTTTGCTACAGTCCATGGGAGTTGCAAAGAGTTGTACACGACTGAGTGACTGAACTGTTTCAAATTGACTAACTTCTGAGTATTGTTTGGCGCTTCCCTGGTGGCTTAGATGGTAAAAGCGTCTGCTTGCAGTACAGGAGACCCAGGTTCAATCCCTGGGTCGGGAAGATCCCCTGGAGAAGGAAATAGCAACCCACTCCAGTATTCTTGCCTGGGAAATTCCGTGGGTGGAGGAGCCTTATAGGCTGCAGTCCATGGGGTCTCAAAGAGTCGGACAAGTCTGAGCAGCTTCACTTTCACTTGAGTATATATATTTCTAAGACTTTTCTCTTAAACACAGTTTTATTGTTTCTATGGTGTGTCTCATCAGTAGTATTCACAGCTGCTTAGTAGTATTTTCTCCTTAATTAAAACACCATCATTCCTTTTGATCATGTACAGCCTCAGGTAGTAGCAGAAAGAACATGAAACTTGGGATTAAGTTTGGGGGTTGTAGGTCCATTTCTGCCCCCTTGGCCATGTGGCTTTGACAAGGAATGTTCCTGAAACTGGCTTTCCTGGTCTGTTTTTCTGTCCTATCCCAAACTTCTTGAGGGGGGATCCACTGAAATCATTTATACTGACACTTTTGTAATGGCAAGCTACAATACTTCTGCATATCACTGTTACGTGGTTATTGTTTTGTTTTTTAACTTGAAGTCAGCAAAATTCAAGAATGGGCTGAGGACAGTACATGGATTGTTGGATTTATTATTAATGTGTTTTACAGTTTGTAACTTAGAGTGTTAATCATTATCTTGCTTATGACTTCAGTAAGGCTAAGAATTAGTTAAGTACAAATATTAAACTTTAGGATATTAGATGAATTTTTGGGAGCAGTGCTTGTTCTTTGTTAGAAAAATACATAAAACATGTTTTTGTCTTTTTTTTAAACATGATGATTTTTAAATTCCATACTTAGGGAGCCTTCTACTTTACCTATTTGTAGCTACTCTGAATTTAGCTAATGTCCATAAATGAGGAATAGATATCAGTTTATCAGTCTACCAGGGTCCCCTTTGAGTTCCTGTGTTTTCTCTTGGTTTAAGCAAGCTGATTGGCCGTCTTGTTGAACTGACATTAGTGGTGACTTGTGTTAGGTCTCCTGGGAAGTACAGACCTGGAGAAACTCCCTGGACCTACAAAGTAAAAGCCCTGGGCAGATTGCTTGCCAACGACTGTAGTTAATTACTAGCCAGAAAGGTCATTCTAGTTTTTCCATATCTTACGAGAAACCCCAATGAACTTTTTGGTGAACTGAATGCAATTTTACTTTAAACTGACAAGAATTAAAGTTGATAGCATATACACAGAGGTGGGGTAGTTTCCTTGTGTCTCCTTTTAATGGGCGCAAGCCCAGCTTTGCCAGCTGAAGTCCCATGAAGCTGCAGAACATACAGTGAAGATGGGGGCCTGGCTGTGGCAGGTGCGGGCGTGTATGTCACAGTGAGTGAGGGCACGCAGCCTCAGAGGAGGATGGAAGGCAGCCTTTGTGAGTGTGCTTTTTGTGTTTTTGTTTTTTTTTTTTACTTTATTCTACGTTACAATACTGTATTGGTTTTGCCATACATTGACATGAATCAGCCACAGGTGTTTGTGTTTGTGTTAGTTTTTAAAAATATACTTAATTTTCACAATAGGCCTAAAAGCTGGGCATTTTATTTTGCTTAGTGAATAAAGGTATGGGCTCTACCCCTGACTGGTGGCGTTGGATGTTTTGACAATGAAGAGGATGGAGAATTGAAAAACCTAGAGGTTGATAACTGGAGCTTTATGAATGAGGAAGGAAGTGATGAGGCTCTCGCCCCATAGTTGGCCTTGTTTCTTCATCCCAGGCCTCCTCACAGCTAGTACCATAGTATGGGTAAGGGGAGAGAGGTAACTGTATAAACTAGGAGTATACTGTGGCCATGTTAGGTCAATAATTATCATTTTAGCTTGTGACACTCACTGGGTTGCAACATTTCCCTACTTCGGTGAATTTGCAGGACTTCTTTGCCTCCCAGGAGGGACTCACTAAGACAGTGGCAAGCTAATAGCAAGTATTTATTAAGCATTGAAGAACAAGTCGAAGATAACACAGGCCACCCAGAAAATCGCCTTCATTGTACCACACTATACACATACACGCATTTCAAGGTATTATTTTATTGGAATATTTATGGCCTCGGTGAGAATTAAGGCCACTTATAAAGTGATTTGGGGTTTAGGAGATAGGATGCTTTGCTTTATAAAGTGAGGCTTGGGAATTGGTGGGGGGGAGTTTCCATGGTAGCATCTGGTGGCACCCTTATCTGACTCTTTGTGACCCCATGGACTGTAGCCCGCCAGGCTCCTCTGCCCATGGGATTCTCCAGGCAGGGATCCTGGAGTGGGTTTCTGTGACCTCCTCCAGGGGACCTTCCCGACCCATGGGTTGAACCTGGGTCTCCTGCATTTCATGTGGATTTTTTTTTACCATCTGAGCTACTAGGGAAGCCCATCTCCAAGTGAAACACAAGTTTAAAAAGGAAACTGCCTTTGTGAGAAATTCCATTGAAATGTCTTATTTTTGTGTCCAGGAAAAACCCTGTTGGAGGCTATGCTTCTGTGAGCGACAGACAGCGGAGAGCATGTCGGCCCTGAACTGGAAACCCTTCGTGTACGGAGGCCTGGCCTCCATCACGGCGGAGTGTGGTAAGTAAGGAGCCCAGAGCGGAGGCTGGCCAGCTGCCTGCTGCATACCACGAGGCTTAGACTTCTGGTCACGATAATTGGATATTGAAAGACTTCTGGTGTGATTGTAGTTCAAATACAGAATGTGAAGTTTTGAATTACTTCGTCTTAGAATTCAAAATTTCTTTCTCTTCTTAGGACTCTTTTAAGACAAAATAGGGACTTTCTGGATGGTCCGTTGGTTGAGAATCCACTTTCCAGTGCAGGGGACATCAGTTCGATCCCTGGTGTGGGGATTAAGATCCTATTCGCCATGGGGCAGCTAAGCTTGCTTGTCACAAGGAAAGATCCCGCATGATACAACTGTCATAAGACCTGATGTAGCCAAATAAATAAATATTTTTTTAAAAAAAGGTAAACAATGATTCTGACTGCTTATTAGCAGTTTAGGGTTCAAAGTTCAGTGGAGAGAAGGTTGAACCAGTTGCCCTAACGGAAGCCTCACGAATCATTGTTGGCTAACATCTGTCCCCATTCTCCTTGTCGTCCTTCCCACTCTGTCCCTGTGAACACATTTGACTATAAAGAAGTTTAGGGAGCCCCAGATATTCCTAAGCCAGAGGTGAGCGACCGTCACCGCGGCGTCATGTTCCCATCATGCTCTTGTCCATGTCCTGCTGATGACTTCTTCAACTCTGTCTCCTGTCACATCCTGTTTGTTCCTTTGTTTAGTCCTTGAATCATTCATTCAACACATGTTGGTGATTGGTGAGAATCCCCTGGCGGTCCAGTGGTTAGGGCTTCCTGCTTTCACTGTCTGCGGGACCTGGGTTGGTCCCTGGTCAGGGAACTAAGATTCCACAAGCCTCCTGCTGTGGCCAAAAGGAAAACCAAACAAAAGGAAGCCCACGTTGACTGAGATGCTGCCGCGTGCCAGGTGCTAGGTGAGTTACTGCTAGCCTGGGACAGAGGCTGCCCTTGAGGTGGCCACAGGGACTGGAGCCGATGGGCTGGGACACTGTAACCACTGACCCACCCACCCCTGCCTTAGGTTTCCTCTGTGGACTCATTGACACAGTGACTCACGGTTACTGTGTTTGGGTATGTATATTTGGATGGACTCTCTCTTAGGTACTACATTAAACAACATTTTATCCTCTATAAAGAGTCACTTTAGGAGAAGGAAATGGCACCCCACCCCAGTCCTCTTGCCTGGAGAATCCCATGGACGGAGGAGCCTGGTAGGCTACAGTCCATGGCATCACAAAGAGTCAGACGTGGCTGAGCGACTTCACGTCACTCACTTCACTCACTTCTTACTTTATCATTGGAGGAGGAAATGGCAGCCCACTCCAGTGTTCTTGCCTGGGGAATCCCAGGGACGGAGGACCCTGGTGGGCCCTGTCCGTGGGGTCACAGAGGGCTGGACAGGACTGCAGTGACGCGGCAGCAGCAGCAGCAAGAGTCACTTCCAGGCTGTAACACACAGTGAGAAGCTCCATTCATACTGATCACAGTATTAGCCTTCACATGTGTGAAAAGTAGTACCTTTTATTTTTATCTTTTTATTATAATTATTTTTTGGCCATGCTGCACAGCTTGCAGGGTCTTAGTTCCCTGGCCAGGGACTGAACCTGGGATGTAGCAGTGACAGCGCTGAGTCCTAACCGCTGGACTGGCAGGGAATTCCCAGTAATTAGATTTTAAAATGGATATCCTGTTTGTATGAAGCATTCCAAGTACCTACTCTAGACAGCAGTGCACCTCTTCACATCCTATGTAGAAAAAGATGGGGCATAAATACAAATATATGGAAAAGAAAATAGTTACATGTTTAAAAAAAAATCTTTTGATTCTTAATTTTTTTTAATAAGTAGAAGACTGAAAAGTATCAAATTCTTAATTCTGCTTCTTAGTCTGAATGTTTCCTCAGTAATAAGTCACTGTTTATCCTTTATTTAGTGGAATTTCTTTCTATTAAGTGAAGCATTTCCTTCTGAAAAATTTTAAGGTACCTTTCCAATTGACCTAACCAAGACACGGCTCCAGATTCAAGGCCAGAAGAATGATGCCAACTTTAAAGAAATCAGGTATCGAGGAATGCTGCACGCGTTAGTGAGGATAGGCAGAGAGGAAGGCCTGAAAGCGCTGTATTCGGGGTAAGTAGACGTTTCAAACGGACAGACTTCACACTGAGATGTCACAGAGAAAAAATCCAAGTTAGGGGTGTATTTGAAAAGAATAAGTAGCAATGGTTGATTTTTTTCATTTCAACTTTGTTTTTTACGTGTTTTGTATAGTGAATGTTGTGGTAAAACGTTTTACTATAGTCAAATACAGATAATGGTACAAAAATTAATGTTTGTTTTGAAACATTCTGTAGTTTATTTTTTTCCTCTTCCTCTTGGTTATTACTAAGCTTTTTACCATAACGAAAATGATGTATTCTCGGTGGACAAGAATTGCAGTGAACAGCTTTTCTTTAGTCCAGCATTTAGTGAACATTTTGCTGTAGGTGCTGGATAGGAAAGTGATTAAGAAGGGACCCTGCCTCTATCAGAGGCCCTGCAGGAGATCGTTCATTTGGATGATTTAAACGAAGAGAGATTTGATGAAAGGGGCTTCCCTGGTGGCACAGTGGCAGAGAACCTGCCTGCAGTGAAGGAGACCTGGGTTTGATCCCTGAGTCAGGAAGATCTCCTGGAGAAGGGATTGGCTACCCGCTGATTGTATGAAGCATTCCAAGTACCTACTCTAGACAGCAGTGCAGCCTCTTCACATCCTATGTAGAAAAAGATGGGGCATAAATACAAATATATGGAAAAGAAAATAGTTACATGTTTAAAAAAAAATCTTTTGATTCTTAATTTTTTTTAATAAGTAGAAGACTGAAAAGTATCAAATTCTTAATTCTGCTTCTTAGTCTGAATGTTTCCTCAGTAATAAGTCACTGTTTATCCTTTATTTAGTGGAATTTCTTTCTATTAAGTGAAGCATTTCCTTCTGAAAAATTTTAAGGTACCTTTCCAATTGACTTAACCAAGACACGGCTCCAGATTCAAGGCCAGAAGAATGATGCCAACTTTAAAGAAATCAGGTATCGAGGAATGTTGCACGCGTTAGTGAGGATAGGCAGAGAGGAAGGCCTGAAAGCGCTGTATTCGGGGTAAGTAGACGTTTCAAACGGACAGACTTCACACTGAGATGTCACAGAGAAAAAATCCAAGTTAGGGGTGTATTTGAAAAGAATAAGTAGCAATGGTTGATTTTTTTCATTTCAACTTTGTTTTCTACGTGTTTTGTATAGTGAATGTTGTGGTAAAACGTTTTACTATAGTCAAATACAGATAATGGTACAAAAATTAATGTTTGTTTTGAAACATTCTGTAGTTTATTTTTTTCCTCTTCCTCTTGGTTATTACTAAGCTTTTTACCATAACAAAAATGATGTATTCTCGGTGGACAAGAATTGCAGTGAACAGCTTTTCTTTAGTCCAGCATTTAGTGAACATTTTGCTGTAGGTGCTGGATAGGAAAGTGATTAAGAAGGGACCCTGCCTCTATCAGAGGCCCTGCAGGAGATCGTTCATTTGGATGATTTAAACGAAGAGAGATTTGATGAAAGGGGCTTCCCTGGTGGCACAGTGGCAGAGAACCTGCCTGCAGTGAAGGAGACCTGGGTTTGATCCCTGAGTCAGGAAGATCTCCTGGAGAAGGGATTGGCTACCCGCTGCAGTATTCTTGCCTGGAGAATCCCACGGACAGAGGAGCCTGGCGGGCTACAGTTCATGGGGTCACAAAGAGTTGGACAGGACTGAGTGACTAACACTTTCACTTTATAAAAGGGCTGCTTAAGGTTTAAGGGAACAAGTGAAGGGTTACCTAGAAACTGGCAAAATGAGAAATTGTTACCCAGGCTAGGACCAAAGGAACAAGGACAAAAGACTAGTGTTAGCAGAGCCTCCCAGAGCTGAAGCCTTGAAGGAGCCTGTAGGAGCGGTTGAGGGATGCTCTGCTAGTGCCCAGGGAGAGGAGGAAATCCTCTGCTTCCCCTTGTCCCTCCTGCCCTCCCTCCCACCTTCTACCTGCTGAATCCTCCTGGAATCAGCTAGCAAGGGAGCCGGGTGGTAGTCCAGCAGCAGCTCCTGCCCGGAAGGAACTGTTTAGAGCAGAGCATCCATGTAGTGTGTGACCTCATCCATGGAGGTGGTGGGAAAGGAGGAGACGGGCTGATGTCTCTTCCGGTTCTGGCCAGTGTGCAGACGGAGGTTCCGTTCCTTGGTCTGGGACCCAGAAGAGGAGGGCAGATCGTTTGGAAGGGGGGATAATTAGCTCAGTGTGAACTCTTGCTCTGATGGTAGGTGTAGGGCGTGTGAGTTGAGAAATCTGGGAAGCAGGCGGAAATGCATCCTAGAATCAGGGTTGGAAACATGAGTTCAGGAGTCCGCAGTCTTTGGGCAGTTGAAGCCATGCAAATAGATGAGCTCATCTGGCGAGTGTGTGGGGCCAGGAGAGAAGAGAGGAAGGACAGATCCCTGGCCCCCCAGAGGACAGAGGTAGGCTGTGCAGAGAAGGAAGAGGAGTGGAAGAGGGTTAGGGAGGAGATGATGGCAAGCAGGGCCAAGGGTGGACTGGAGCAGATACCACAAAGATGCTGATTGAAAACCATCATTTGATTTAGTAACAGATGTCCCCTGGGCCCATTTTGGTGGGGGTGGGTATTGATGGAGAGGTTGGAGGGAAGCCCAGTTGCAGCCTAAGAAGGGAGTGGTAAGTGTGGCAGGAAAGCCTGGGAGTGTGAATACCAGGTGGTTCTGAGATTGGAGAGGGTCCCTGGAAGGAGAAGGAATAACTGGAATAGGGCTCCCAGGGAAGTGAGTGCTGAACTTCAGAGAAACCCTGGAGGATGCTGACAGAGGCCGGATTTCATCTGGGACTCTGTCCCGAGAAAGGAGAGCACTCCATGCTCAGGAAAACAGAACTCTCTGTTCACGTATTTGTGTACGTTTTCCTGAGGATAAATACAGTGCGCTGAGCTGTCATTTGGGGAGCTAATAACTTGCACACATTTGACTGAACCCGCCCGTGTTTTTGCTGGATTTTGATCTTTTAAGAAAAATCCATCATAGTGTAGTTTTCAGAGAGGGCAGATAACATGATTGTGTCCCTTGCGTGCATCCTCTAGAGGAGCTTCAGTGACTCGTAAGAATTTCTCTGTCCCTTTGTCCCTTGGTTTGGCAGGATCGCCCCGGCGATGCTACGCCAGGCTTCCTATGGCACCATCAAGATAGGCACCTACCAGAGCTTGAAGCGCTTATTTGTTGAGCGTCCAGAAGGTGAGTGGCGAATCCTTTTTCCACTTATGGACAGGAGGTGGGTTGTTTGTCTCTTTACTCAAGTGGTTTACGAACAGAGGAGAACTTTGGGCATAAAGTCTAAACAAATTCTGCCTAAAGCATGTCAGCTGTTAGCTGAATTTAGGAGGGTAACAGTTAAAAAGAGCAATTTACAAGCTTCTTAATGAGTTATTTCCTCAGCATCCAGACTAGGGAGTTGTCGTTATAGTTCTAGCCTACTTAAAATTCTCTAAAATCCTAGGAATTATCACCTATTTTTCAGGAAAGCAGGCTATATTTCTTAGTGTTAAGAACTCTGATTTTATTTTATTGCTGGTTGATTCTTTGACTTGCTTTAATCCATAGAAGTTCCTATCTGTTTTTACAAAGGAATGAGCACCAGTCTCTGTTGGGTGAGAGCAGTGAGCAGGAACAAAGATGCTTTAAAAGTGCTTCAGTGTATTCCAAATAAGTATGGTGTGCTTGAAAGTTTTATCTCCACATTATCTCATAGGGTATCTTCTGTTCTCTTACCGTGGTGTATTACCTCATCCTATTTACGATAGATCCATTTACACACACGAGTGAACTGATGGATGGTTACTCTTGCATGATAATTCACATTCCTTCTTAGGTATCAATAAATTTTGCTATGGGACTTCCCTGGAGGTCCAGTAGTTATGACTTTCACTCACAGGCCTTGGATTTAGTCCCTAGTTGGACAGGGAGGATCCTGTAAGCCAAGTGGTGCAGCCAAAAAAAATAAAATAAAATAACAAACCAGAATGAAAAGAAGTAATTAAAAAAAAATAAAGTTTTTCCTGAGAAAAATCTCTTCTGCCAACAAAATCCCAAATTCTTTTAAAATCACTTACTTTGTTAAGTATATATTTCTTTATTCAGCATATATTTCCTTATTCTCCTAAGTGAACAAGTGGTATGTAAGTGAATCTCATTTGTATCTGCATTACGCACATGAAGAATTCTGTATATGTGAAAAGTCAAATAATATGTCTTTGCAGATGAAACCCTTCTGATAAATGTGGTCTGTGGGATTCTCTCTGGAGTCATATCCTCAAGCATTGCTAATCCAACGGATGTTTTAAAGGTAGGCAGCCCTATATCTTGGGCTTCCCTCATAGCTCAGTTGGTAAAGGACCTGCCTGTAATGCAGGAGACCTGGGTTCCATTCCTGGGTCAGGAATATTCTCTGGAGAAGGAAATGGCAACCCACTCCAGTATTCTTGCCTGGAGAATCCCATGGACAGAGGAGCCTGGCGGGCTACAGTCCATAGAGTCACAGAGTCAGACGCGACTTAAACCACGACCACAGCCTTGTATCTTATAGGCACACTCTGCATTTTCTTAATGAGATCAACACTCAGATCATGATGTACGTGTGAGTCTGTTTACAGTTTTAGTGCCGGGAAGCCTCTAACTTAGAAACCTGCACTAGAGGGTTTCCCACTGATACAGGTGAGCTCACGAGTAGAGCCTCTTCTCGGAGACTGTGGTGATCTGGGAGGTTTTGGTGACTAACCAGAGAAAAACATTTAGGCCTGGATGCATTTCATTTGTCATTGAAAAATCTCCTGTGTTTTATTGGTTCATGAAAATAGGTGGACTGCAAGTTTTACACCAGTCGGGGCTGCACATTGGTTACCCTTTCTGAAGGCGTTACGTTAGCCGTTAATCTGACTCCAGGAAATAGTAAAGAAAATATTTACTTAACCACAAGTAGACATATCTTATTAGATGACCTTGCCGACAGTACGAGGATACAGCCTTCTTAAATCCCTTGGGACTAACGAATTAAACTCAAAACTAGGTGCATGTCCTTGTTTGAACCGCCTCAAGTTCTCCCTTTCCTTCCCTCCCTCTCCTTCTCCCCCGTTATTGCAAGCAGCATTCATTGCGCTCCTGCTTTGTACCAGTTGGTGTCCTGTGTGCTTAGAATCCAAGAATGACTAAGGCAAGGACCCCGCCTGCAGTCTTTCGTCTAATGGGAGCTTCTGATAACATCAAAGCTGTACACGGCAGGGACGCTACAGTTACACAGGTGCAAAGAGAACTGCCAGGCTCTAAGTTTACCCCGTGCTGGGGTTAGATCGCTAGAGAAGTTTCCACACTCATTCACCTCTTAAATGCGAGGAGAGGCAGGTTCCTGAAATTTGTCTTATTTTCGCATGCTACCGTGGCAGTAGCAATCACCTTTAGAGTTAGAGGTAAATGCGTGTGCTCCCTCAGAGAAAATAAGGGACTAGGTTTAGTGAAAAGTCCTTCTTTATTTTTAAAAACGTAGAGAGCTACATCAAACGTTATTTTTATGTTGGCATCTCAGTCATGTGAATTCCGTGGCTATGGTAAAGTTCACTTGTAAGTTCAAGGGTAAGAGAGGGTGACGGCGTCACATGGCTGTCCTTTGGCCAGCATGTCCGCATACCTTTCGGTTTGGCTGGAGGGAAATAATAGTGGCTTGGAGTAACTAATTTAAGAAGGGTGTTTGCCCATGCTTGATGCTGCCAGGCACGCTGGATACTCATTAATTATGTGAAGTCTTTAGAATTAACACTCAGAGTCTCTTTCCTGCTTAGTAAAGAAAAAGCATGGAAAATATGCCATTTTCTTTCCATTTCAAAAGACTATTAATAATAATAATTTTGTTTTAACACTTAATGAGCTACTACCTGCAATACTCTGGACTCCTCGATGCTTTTTGATGATTCCAAAGTGCCTAAGAACCAATCCATATAAACTTAAGCTAGCTTTATGGTAATATATATGGTACAGTTTTTTTCTTTAATGGTTATTAAACAGCAGATTGATTTTTTTTTCCCTGAATTTGGGGAGAAACACGCTAGTTTCTTTCTCACGTTAGTCTTTAATCTCTAGATACGGATGCAGGCCCAAAGCAGCACCCTTCAAGGAGGAATGATAGGCAACTTCATTAACATTTACCAGCAAGAGGGTACGAGAGGACTGTGGAAGGTGAGCTGATTTGGTTCTTCTTCTCTTAAAAAAAAAAGGTTTTGTTTTCTCTATTTCCATTATTTTATCTAATCCAAATGGCATAATGAAGTAACTGAACAATGACATCTGCCCTTGAAGGGATCTTCTTCCTTAATTTGTAAAATGAAAACATGTCATGATTTTACATCAAGAATGTGTCATGATTTTACAGTAACTTTTGTGTAATTCACATGGAAGAAATGCTATGAAGGCTGAATTTTTGTTTTTTTTTCTGTTTTGAGTTCTTAGGGAGAAGGGCTTACAGTTATCTTGGGTCTTTCAGTTGTATGGTTTCACGGCTTCTGTGAAGACCGTTAATCGGGCACTAGTATGGAGTGCTATTTCCTAGTATTCTAGGGACTGTCAGCCCATAGAATGGATCCGAAAGGCGATCCAGTCCCATTCTCCCCATCCATACACGGAAACTGGAGGTGTTGAGCGGTGACCTGTCCTGGTGAAGGTCGTACCGTTAGTACCAGAATCAGAATTAGACTTTGGCGCTTCTGACTTCTTACCCTCTGCGTTTTCCTGCTCTGTCACTCTGCATGTCTACCCACCAGCAGGCAGACATAAAAACTGGCCATCGTTTGTGGGGGAGAGATGTCTGAACCTTCATGTCGGTGTTTTTATCCAGGGTGTGTCCCTTACTGCTCAGAGGGCTGCTATTGTGGTCGGCGTGGAGCTGCCAGTCTACGACCTCACCAAGAAGCATCTGATTCTCTCAGGCCTGATGGGAGACACGGTGTACACCCATTTCCTGTATGTTTATGGAATTTTTTTAAATTAATGTTTTAGGTATGCATGACTTTAGACATTTTAAAGAAAGTTTATTATAAAAGTATTCTCATATTTCAAAATTATGTTACAGAAGGAAAGCAGGAAAAGGTATAGTAAGCCTTTATCCTTTTACCTAGGTAGCCATTGTTAACTGTTTGATATGTGCCTTCAGGTTTTTCTATGCACATGTAAGTGTGTCTACAAAAATATATTGCTGTGTTGTGCTCAGACGTGTCCGACTTTTTATGACCATGTAGACTGTAGCCCACCAGGCTCCTCTGTCCATGGGATTCTCCAGGTAAGAATACTGGAGTGGGTTGCCATGCCCTCCTCCAGGGGATCTTCCCAGCCCAGGGATCGAACCTGAGTCTCCTGCACTGGCAGGTGGATTCTTTAGCACTGAGCCACCAGGAAAGCCCCACAAAAGTATATTATATGTGCTTTATTACGCATCTGTGATGGTGTTTAACATTCTTTTACTTTTATTTTTATATTAAAATTTTTTTTCAATTTTATTGAGATATAACTAGCATGTAAAATTGTAAGATATTTAAAGTGCACAATGTGATTTGATACATATGTGAATTGTGAAATGATTACCCCCATCCAGTTAATTAACACATCCATCATTTTGTGTGTGAGAACAAAATTACTCTACTCTCGTAGCAAATTTAAATTATGTATAATACTGTTATCAACCATAACCATATTATATATTAGACTCTCAGACCTTATTCAGTTATTATTTTTAAAATTAATTATTTTGGAGTATAGTTGCTTTATAGGGCTTCCCAGGTGACTCGGGGGTAAAGAAGCCACCTGCCAATGCGGGAAACTCGGGTTCAATCCCTGGGTCAGAAAAATTCCCTGGAGAAGGAAATGACAACTCACTCCAGTACTCTTGCCTGGGAAATCCCATGGACAGAGGAGCCTGGGGTAGCAAAAGAGTCAGACCAGGACGAGTGACTAAATAACAACAAGTTGCTTTATAAGACCCTCTTCATCTTAAAGTTTGTATGCCTCTCCCAGCCTCTTCCCTATTTCCCCCAACCCCTAGCTCTCGCAGTCACTTTTCTACTCTGTTTCTCTGACATGTGGCAACTTTGGAGACTGTTCTGATTCTCATGCCTCAGCTAGATGGGGAGTGCCAGTGACATCTACTGGGTAGAGGCAAGTGAACCACGTACGTCTTATACCGAACAGGAAAGACGTTCACAACAAAGAATTATCTGTTCAAAGTGTTAGTAGCTCTGAAGCTGTGAAACCCGACTCTTGAGTTAGTTGATACCAGGACTGGTCTATGGTCCAAGTATCAGTTTAGTGGTATCATGGGCCCCCAGTGGGCATTATATCACAGAGAGGAAATCTTTTTCTCTAATCTCTTAGAACAGGATAGTTATGGCTAAAATTACTCTGATGTCTGTTTATAGGTGAATAGATAGATGCAGTAGATCATCCTTGGAAGACGTCCTTGTATGTTTCTGTATTCCTTCCTGTTTCCATGACAGTCCAGAACCTCAAAAGTATTGTTAGCCGGGACTGGGATTTATAAGCCAGGATAAGCAGTGCTGGTGTTTAGAAGTCTGTGTAGCGCTTTAGCGGAGAAGGCAATGGCACCCCACTCCAGTACTCTTGCCTGGAAAATCCCATGGACAGAGGAGCCTGGTGGGCTGCAGTCCATGGGGTCGCTGAGGGTCGGGACATGACTGAGCGACTTCACTTTCACTTTTCAACTTGATGCATTGGAGAAGGAGATGGCATCCCACTCCAGTGTTCTTGCCTGGAGAATCCCAGGGACGGGGGAGCCTGGCGGGCTGCCGTCTATGGGGTCACACAGAGTCGGACACGATTGAAGCGACTCAGCAGCAGCAGCAGCTGCAGCAGCGCTTTAGATAGAGTCCTTATTTGCATGTATTCTGTCTTGTTACCTGTTACACATTAACTGAATTTGGGAGGAGGCCGTTTCCTTTGGTAATGCTTTTCTAATGGTCTCTTCTTTATAGCTCAAGCTTCACCTGTGGGCTGGCGGGAGCCCTGGCCTCTAACCCTGTGGACGTGGTGAGAACGCGTATGATGAACCAGAGAGTCCTCCGAGATGGCAAATGCCCTGGTTACAGAGGCACCCTGGATTGCTTGTTGCAGGTGAGTGGGGCTGTCCCTCTGTACACTGTTGCGCGTTCTTTCTGTGGCTTCACGGCTTCCATGTTATCCTCTGAAGAGTTTCTCTTCATGATTCAAAAGCACAAGGGTTTGGAGCCCGATGAACCTCTGGTTCTGTCGCTTGCAATCCTGTGACTCTGGTCTGCGTACAGACAGTGTACACCTCGATTTCCTCACAAGTGGCCCAGTGATACCACCTGTGTCACAGGATTATTATAAAAATCATTGCAATAATACTGCCAAAATAGTTAGCATGGTGCCTGGAATAATGTTATATAGAAATAGTATATAAATTTATAATAAGTAGAAGCATAATAATAAAGGCTTGTTCATAGAATATGATATATTAATATAAGAGACACTAGTGAAATAAGCACATTTGCTTAGTCTTCAGCATTCTGTGAATTGCTTCTGTCTGTGCAACTGCCCCCCAAATATGTGTATACATATATATATATTTTATATTTATTTAATCAAAGAAGCATCTAAGTTTTGAGGGCTTAATATAACTATGATGCCCTAAAGCCTTGAGATGGTACAGAGTATTTGCCTAAAACAGGGGCTTTTATAAATACAAAATCTAAATGAATATTTAGAAATGAAAGTTCATTTTCCTTCTGTCTCTGCTCTGCTGTGAAGGGTGAGAAAATACGCATATTTTCTGTGATGGCAGTAGAACCTTGTCTGCCTCCAGAATATATCGCCTTCCTGTTGAGTCAGACTGGACTGAATATCCTTTATTCAGACGTCTCTGAAAGGAACCCATGAATCTTAACCTTAATTCTCGGTTTAAATAACTGGGCCTACTGTTGATGAGTAGATGAAAGTCTGGGACTGTCTCTGCCACTTTCAGCAGCCAAAGATGAGGGGCTACTCCTGTGGTTGCTGTTTTCCGTCATGGTGCTGGCACACCCCTAGACTTCAAAATATTGCTTTAATGAAGCAAGGTACTTGATGTTGTCCATCCAGCCACATGAAGTAAAGGTCCCCTGAATTATATCTTTATCACTGTTGCCTCTCTTTCTAATTTATGACCTGTTGTGAGTCCACATGGCAAGGAGGCAGTAGACTCTAGTTTGGAGTTAAATCTCACTTCTTCTTCATCCAGCTTCTGTTTGCTTTGAGTGTGGGATGGTTTGGTACAGAGCCTGAGTCCTCACCTAGGCAGAAAGCTTTAAAGAACAAAGAAAGGCAGTGGGCAATGATTTCGTAGATAGTCCTTACAGCAGAATTTTATTTTTAAGACAGACCAGTTCAGTTCAGTCTGACTACTAATTATTAAGGCATATTTGACATAATTGGGAAGTTGAACACTAACTTCTTTTTCCCCACCTCCCTCCTAACAGACATGGAAGAATGAAGGGTTTTTTGCTCTATATAAAGGGTTTTGGCCAAATTGGTTGAGACTTGGTCCTTGGAATATTATTGTATCCTTTTCTGTTGCAGTAGATCTGAACAAAGATATACCTAAAGAACGTTGTTTGCATAAACTATTGGGTTATTAATTATAATTAAAAGTAGATTTTTTTTCTCTTTTGAATTCTTCTCATTCAAGAAATTAACTATTCAGTTTCTTTATACACAGGTAGAAAGTCTCTCTGCCAGCTTCTGTGAAACTTGGTTTAATGATGGTGTTCTTAAAAGCCAATGATATCAGTGAAAACCTTTATTTAGACTCTGCTCTAGGAGCTGAGTGTGTTTATGATTTCAGAGAGAGACAAGGACTTATTTATTTATTCTGTAAATCCCTGGCCACCCTTGGGCAGGATGTGGTTTGGCAGCTGTGTTCTAGAATGCTTGAGAGTGCCCAATGATAGGGATTAGCTCCAGAATTATTTGCCTGATTAGCAGTTTGCCCTCCATGCCAAAGTGAGAGGCAGGAAAGAAACGACAGTTTATTAGGAATGAAAGGGCAGAATTATAAAGTAGGAGAGATTGGTTTCTACCACTCTTGTTCTACTTAAAAAAATTTTTTTTTATTTTTAATTGAAGGATAATGGCTTTACCACCCTTGTTCCTCATTATCTGTGCTTCCCTCCCATGGAAGCTTGCCTACCAGCCACCCTGGAGGAGAACTTCCCAGGGTTGCTGCCTTCTCTTACAGACTTCACTATTCTGTATAGTCTTCCCCAGCGTTAGAAAAACTAGCAGTGTGGATGTACTCCCAGAGGCTGTGGCAGCTGATGCAAGGGATTTTTGTGCCTCAACTGTGGTCTGTCTGTTTAGGCTGATCTTGGGAAGGCTCCCGGGGAGCTCTTTGGGGGTGGTTGAGGATGGAGCCCTCATGTTTCATCATGCCCCCAGCACATGGTCTGCCCAGACATGTTTGTTAGGAGGCATGTGCTATTTGTGGGTCTGTTTTGATATGTCAGGGTTAAGATGGCATAAAATGTCAGCCTTAACTAATACACCTGCAGTTCTTTGTGACCTATGAGCAGCTGAAGAAACTGGATTTGTGACAAGCCAAGATTGCATGAGACATCCTCTGAAAATGCTCACTTCTGAAATAGCGAAGCTTCCTGTCTTTCCCACTGCTTCTCACTGCTTGGCCCGCCACAGATTAAGGTGTGAGCAACAGGTGAGGGCTGGGTTAGCTCGGATCACTGTGTCCCGGCATCAGACACTCTGCACCAAACATTTAATGGCCTCAACTGTAACATCCAGACACTCGTAGTTACCATTCAAGTGCCCTTCGACATCAAAGATAACAGGAAATGCATGTTTCTTGCTAAAGAAAACTTGCATGAAGGTCAGGAACTGTGGACCGTTTCCTTCAGGTGAAGAGTGACTCCTGCTGCGCCTCGGCTCATGGCCGAGACTCCCGGACTGTTCTGAAGAAGCTCTTTGGAACCGTGGGAGAGGACGTCTAAGACGGTGTTACGTTCCTGAGCTTTTGAGGGGCTTTGGCTTCGTGTCCGCTGAAGAAATTCACACATGGAGACCTGGTGTACCCCAAGTATAAACAGGGCAGGATAGAGATCCCTGAACTTTGCACTGCTTTGTAATTTCCTATTTTGGCAGGATCTTTCACTTATAGTAAGTGACTTTTAAGCCTTTGACCACTTGACCTTTGTGAGGAATTGTTACAAAGTATTACCATCTAAACTCTTGATGGGGTGAAAGGTTGGCTTGGAAGGTAGCAAAGTCTGTGCTGTGGGAGGTGTGTTTAAGCAACTTGGGTTCTGTTCTAGGTAACGGGGTAACGGTAGTACTGAGTTGGCCAAAACGTTTGTTCAGGTTGTAAGAGCGTGGGAAGAATCCGAGCGAACTATTTGGCCAAGTCAATAATTTGTGATATTAGCAGTTTCATCTCCCTGTCTGTACAATGGGGATAATAACATCTACTGATACTGAGCGTCAGGTGAAGAAAACAGTAGCTCCAGCTACTGGACTTGTAGGATATGTGTCTTTACATCATGGTGTCATATAGCCATAATTCCAGAATAAATAGTTCCTGTGTGTGAAGAGTCATTTTTTCACGGACTACTCCCAAGTGAGGTCCTGTGATAAAACTGGCGTGAAAGAAAGAGGCTACCGTTCTGTTATATTTCCCTTAGTGAAATGTGGCAAGTTAAAGTGTTGATTTTTTTCAGATTTCCCGGGTTTTACTTTAGTTCTGGTCACGTTTGTCAAAGTATTTCCTGTCTTGGACTTCCTTATCAGTTTGGATGGAAAATCCTTGCTTGAAATTTGAAAAGCAATATTTTTGTATACCTACGAGTCTAATAAGAGGTATATAATAGCTTCCTTCTTTTCTTCTAAAGACAGGATATCATTCTTCTTTCTTGTCTTTATCTTACTCTTTTCAAAATAAAAAGTGACTCTGAGAGAGTCCCAGGACCTTTGTACTTCTAGAAGACATCCCTAGGGAAGAAAATATATTCAGCATTCACTTGGGTAACTTTGGTTCTACCCTTAGAGTGTGCTCAGTCGTATCCGACTCTTAACTACCCCGTGAACTGTATCCCGCCAGGCTCCTCTGACCATGGGATTCTCCAGGCAAGAATCTGGCGTGGGTTGCCGTGTCCTCCTCCAGGGGATCTCCCCCATGCCGACCCAGGATCGAATCCGTGCCTCCTGTGTTGGCAGGCAGATTCTTGACTGCTGCGCCACCTGGGAAGCCCTGTGGAGGAGCAGTAAATATGTACTCAACTGGGGCTCCAAGAAGTCACCTTTGCGATATATGCAGGTTCCCAGTCCGTCCAGCCCCTGGACTGCTTCCTCCTTCGAAGCAGAATAGAAGGCACGCAGATTTTTCTTGGGATTGGGCAGTTTTTCTCCCGGTCTCTCTCACCTTGCCTTCTATATTAATGCTGACTTTGAAAATACGATTTTGTAAAGCAGGCTTTCTGTTCCAAAAGGAAGAGCTAAGGCAAGAAAGGAGGCGGTCAGAGGGGCAGGTAGGTGTTGATTGCTTCAAGATTCAGATGGAAGTCTAGTTTTCACTGACCAGCTCTGGATGTGATGCTAGAGAGCTGAGCCCCTTCAGGCCTCATCCCTCGTACTAAACCATATCTTTAGAGAGGAGACTTCTCTTCTTACAGAACATTCCATTGGTGTAAGGGCTTTCTATAGACAGGCTTTCACTTTTGGGTTCCTTGAGTTTAAAGGATGACTTTTTATGAACCATTCTTTTTCTCCCTTAATGTAGAAAACATTGTGTATACATATAATTCTTAAAACAGTAGAAGTGAGTTCATTTTGAAGACCATGAAAAGATTGAATGTCATGTAATATTCATCATATCAGTTTATTCAAATATGTACACGTTCATACCAGGATGAAAAGAAAACCAAACCCCTCTGTAAAAGGTAAGCACATTTTAAAGACAAAAATTTTGTATTTCTTCAGTGCAGAGTTATTATAAATACCTTATAGAACAGTCTTAACCTGTTTTGATTTTTTTTTTTTTCTATTCCCTGAAAGAGTTATGCAGTTGTTGAAGCTTCTAACCAAGGAAGAACTTGAAGGACTGGGAGACTTGGTCCCCTTGTCTCTGGGGCTGTGACTATAAGTTCCCTCCCTGCACCCCCTTGGGCATTGTTAAATGTAGCAAAGGGATTTTTAGCTTTTATAACCCAAATGAAGAAAGTGGATTTTTTGTTTGTTTGTTTGCTTGTGGATTTGTGTAATCATTGATGGCTAAGTTTGGCTGTTTGTGATATAAAGAACGGCTTCTGTTTTCTGTATTTATTCAAGCACCAGAAATTGTGTATATTATTATATAAAGACTATATAAACGTTTTCATAAGCCTTTATATTTTGAGCTCTTTATTTAAACATTGTTGGAAAATGTGGCATAAACATTGTGTCATTATCTAATAAACTGTAGTAATATATAATAATAAAAATGATTTGTGGTTGTTTCAGATGCATAGAAACATTTGAACAAAGACAAGCTCTAAAACGTCCAGGAAGCTGGAGTAGGTCTGGCGTTCGTGAAAGTGGCTGCAGAAGTTTCTCTCTGCTTAGAGAAGTTGTTGAGATCACCTTACTAATTGCCCGGGGACGTGTGTGGCCTCCTAGTCGCAGCTCCGCAGAGGCCAGTGAATTTGGCTCATTGGGTTTGCTGGGCAAGGCAGCTTTGAGATAATGGAACACAAGTGGGATGCCATCAGGGCCTTGAAATTTCAGGACCCCTCAGTCCTTCTTCCAACGCCTGATGTTCACAGGATCCTTGGTTAACTGTTGGCTAGGCAGACAGCTCTGGATGGGTATAAAACAACCAGGGGATGAAGTGCAAACCCGGTTCATTTTTTTTTTTCTTACTTGAAAATATTTTCTAGGTGTCTGTCTTAACATTTGAATTAAACACAGTGGTCTATTGAAAGAGATCAGATGACACACCTTTATGTGATCGAGTTCACGTGAAGGTCAGTGGGAAGAGCTGGCTGCCGGTAAACCTTAAATGCTTGGAGAATTCACATCCCACTGGATCCGGGCACCTGTTAGACACACTGGGTGTGGAATCCAGGCTATCTATTTTTAAATGCACAGCTGAGAAAATCTGATGGTAAATTTTTGGTAGATGACAGCTGCTCCATCCTGAAGCAGAGTATGGGAATAGAAGACAAAGGCAATGAATGAATCAGTTCCTTGTAAGCTTGATGCCGGTTGTGGAAGCAAGAGCAAAATACTGGAAACTCCCTGTGCCTATATGTCCCTTGCTGATATAATAATCCATACAGTGGCTTACCATGGGACTCAGGAGAAGAATGAGTTATATCTCAGTCTGCTGACCTGGGCAGATGTCCATGATATGCTATTATATAGGAACAAAGTCAGGATGTAGACTTCTATAGGTATATCATGACCTCATCGCTTAGAAGAAAAAGCATAAACTTATGTCAGTAGGGAATGGTTGTAAAGGTTGTGGATTAGTCTTCTCCAGAGAAAAGCGGACCAGTGGGATGAGTGTGTGTGCCCATGCATGGTTTATTTTAAGGAATATGCTTATGTGATTGGGAGAGGCTGGCAAGTCTAAAACCTGTAGGGCAGTTGCGTAGAACAGCAGACTGGGAGCTCAGGCAGGGTTTTCTATTTGTCTGGTTTTTCTTTGGCTGTGCCATGCGGCTTGAGGCAGTGAATACACTGGACTGCCAGGGAACTCCCTCTGTTTTAGTCTTGAGTCAGAATTCTTTCTCTGCGAAACCAGTTTTTCCCTCCTAAGATCTCTAACTGATTGAATGGGGCCCACTCATATTATGGAGTGTAATCTTTTTTTATGTGCTTTTAAAAAACTTTCTATTCTTTGGCTTCCTGTACCCAGGCTGTTTCTAGTCTCGATGGGAGCTTCTCATTGCAGTGTTTTCTCCTGTTGCGAAGCACAGCCTCCAGGGCTTACGGGCTTCAATAGTTGTGAGTCCTGGGCTGTGGCCCTCAGGCCCAGTAGATGTGGAGTACAGATTGTCGGCGCGTGAGATCTTCTCTGAGCAGGGATAGAGCTGTGACCTCTGCATTGGCAGGCAGATTCCTAACCAGGGAAGGCCGATATGGAGTGTGGTCTTAATGTCAGCTGATTGTAGATGTTATCCACAGCTGCACGTGCCCTCATGGCAACATCTAGACTAGCACGTGCCAGACAGCTGGGCACTGTAGCAAGGTCAAATTGACACAAAATTTAACCATCACAGGGTAGAAAGTTACTGATATTTTCTTTATGCATAACTGTATTGGTTGGTTTGAAAACTGATGTTTTGCCATTTAAAGAAAAATCTGAAGAAGGACTAATTTGGAATACAAATGTTCAAAGTATATATAAGTGAAGGGAATTGGGGGAAGTGAGAGTTACAGTGTGTGCAGTAGACTATTTCTATTTTAGCTGTGTTTGTAAACTATACCTAATGTTTGCCAAACATAAAATTGAGCTGAAAAGTTAAATGGGGAACTTGTTTATTTCAGTTTTAACTACTTCTTATTCCTCAGTAAACTTAGTACGTTTGTAATTTAAAAGTTTTTAAACTTTTTTTTTTTTTTTGGACAGTGAGGGAAACCTCTAGAAGAGTGTATCATGTACATCAGTCAGTTTCAGTTCAGTCGCTCAGTCATGTCCGACTCTTTGCGACCCCATGATTTGCAGCACACCAGGCCTCCCTTGTCCATCACCAACCGTTAGTTAATACAATTTTTAGACTCCTCCTGACATAATGATTTTCATACTATATGCAGTTTCATTGTATTACATGGTAGAGAGACCACTACATTTTCATTTAACAGGGTTTGCTTCATCAATTATAATCTTGCAAATAGATTTCTAAAACACCCCACAATTCTCTCTAGAAACAGAAACTGACAGAATGTATGTGTGAGAATCCCAGTAATTCTCGACTTAGAAGTAGTCTGCTTCTAACAGTTAATGCCAGGGTGATGAACATCCAAGAACTGCTTCATTTTGAATTGCGTCCCTACTTCACCTCTCTTTTTGGTGCAGGGGAGAGAGGGCTGTTTTGACACGCAGGATCTTAGTTCCCTGACCAGGGATCAAACCCGTGCCCTCTGCAATGGAAGTGTGGCGTCCTAACCACTGGACCACCAGAAGAAACTGACAGAATGTATGTGTGAGAATCCCAGTAATTCTCGACTTAGAAGTAGTCTGCTTCTAACAGTTAATGCCAGGGTGATGAACATCCAAGAACTGCTTCATTTTGAATTGCGTCCCTACTTCACCTCTCTTTTTGGTGCAGGGGAGAGAGGGCTGTTTTGACACGCAGGATCTTAGTTCCCTGACCAGGGATCAAACCCGTGCCCTCTGCAATGGAAGTGTGGCGTCCTAACCACTGGACCACCAGGGAATTCCTGCATCATCATTTTATTTAAATATTTATTTGCTTTTTTATTTATATGGCTGCACCGGGTCTTAGTTATGGCATGGAAGATCTTCAGTAGCAGCATGAATGCATGGTTAATCACTAAGTCTGTTCGACTCTTTGCGATTCTGTGCACCCACCAGGCTCCTCTGTCCGTGGGACTTTCCGGGCAAGAATACTGGAATGCGTTGCTGTGCCCTCCTGCAGAGGATCTTCCCAACCCAGGGACTGATCCCACCTCTTGCGTCTCCTGCACTGTCAGGTGGGTTCTTTACCACGAGTGCCACCTGTCTTAACTGTGGCACGTGGGATCTAGTTCCCTGAGCAAAGATGGAATCTGGCCCCCAGCCTTCGAGTGTGGGGTCTCAGCCACTGGACCACCAGGGAAGTCCCCCTGCATCACTATTTCAGTTTGCTCTACTACTTGGTGCTGTTTTAACACAACAATTTGCAGAGTGTTTGCGTGCCTGTGTGCTCAGTCATGTCCAACTCTTTGCGACCCCATGGACTGTAGCCCACCAGTCTGCTCTGTCCATGGAATTTTCCAGGCATGAATACTGGAGTGGCTTGCCGTTTCCTACTCCAAATTTGCAGAATAGATAATACCAAAAATACTTGCCGTGTTACGTGGAAGCAACCTGCAAAGGTTTGTTCATTACTTCTGGGACTCTTACGTGGTAAACATTATCTTAAGGTCACCAAGGAGTCTGAGAATTGGGGTGAGAGTGCTGTGTGTGCTGTTTCTTACTGAGTTCTTTATTTACCCAGTTTCTCTTATGACACAAACAAGATTTGTCAGTTAGTGTTCAATTCAAAGGTATTTAAAAACTTGCCATTTTAATCATTTTTAAGTGTATAGTCCTTTGGCATTAAGTGCACCATCATCCATCTGCATAACTGTCCCATCTGAACTCTGCACCCACTAAATAAGTCCACATTTTCTCCCCTCCTCCCAAGCCTGGGAACCCCCATTCTGTTTTCAGTCTCTAGGAGGTCTTCCATGGTTTTTCAATTTTGCTTCGTTTTAAAGGCTAAACAGTAATTTTGTCATGCATACATGCCACGGTTTGCTTGCTCATTCATCCACCAGTGAGCACTTGGGCTGTCCCCATGTCTGAGCTATCTACTGCCATAAACATGAGTGTGCTAATGAGTGTGCTACTGTCTCTCTGAGACTGCTTTCAGTCCTTTTGATTATAGACCCAGGAGTGGAATTGCTGGATCATACGGTAATTGTATTTTTAATTTTTCGAAGAACTCCAGACTGTTTCCTACAAGGGCTGTACTATTTGACATTCTGACCAACAGTGCCAAAGGGTTCCAGTTGATCCCCATCCTTGCTAACACTTCTTGTTTTCTTTTCTTTTCTTTTTTTTTTTTAATGGTAACTATCCTAATGGATGTGAGGTGTTATCTCATGGTAGTTTTGATTTGCATTTCCCTAATAATTAGTGGTGTTGAGTATCTTTTTTTGCTGTTCTTGTTGTCCATTTGTATATCTTTGGAGAAATGTCTATTCAAGTTCTTGACTTGGTTTTGAATTGGGTTGTTAGGTCTTTTTGTTGAGTTTTGCCAGGTCTCGATATAATTCTAGATATTAATCCCTTACAAGATATATGATATGCAGATCTTTTCTCCCTTCCTGTGGGTTGCCTTTTTACTCTTTGATAGTGCCTTTTGCTACACATTATAAAACTTAAGTCCAATTTGCTTCTAAGGGCTTTATTGCTTTATGATCCTTGGTCTATTTTGAGATAATTTTTGTATATGGTGTTGGATAAGGGTCCAACTTCCTTTTTGTGTGTGTGCCGATATTCAGTTTCCCTGGTACCATTTGTTGAAAAGACTGTCCTTTCTCCATTGAATAGTTTTGTCAAAAATCATTTCAATATATATGTGAGGATATATTTCTGTATCTTCATAGGTCTATCTATGCCACTTCCACACTGTTTTGATCACTGTGGGTTTGCATTAAGATTTGAAATCAGGAAATGTGAGCCCTGCAGTTTTATTGTTCTTTTTCAAGATTGTTTTGGCTTATTTGGGTCCTTTGAGGCTCCATATGAATTTTAGGATGGGTTTTTTCTGTTTTGCAAAAACCACCATTGGGATTTTGATAGACGGTGCATTGAATCTGTAGATTTCTTTGGGTAGTACTGACATTTTAATAATATTAAGTCTTAAAAGCCATGAACATGGTCGTATTTCCATTTATTTGTCATCTTCAATTTCTTTTAGCAGTGTTTTTATTGTACGAGTTCTTACAAGTCTTTATCTCTTTGGTTAATTTCTGAGTTTTACTCTTTTTGAGGCTATTGTAAATGGAATTGTTTTAAATTTTCAGATTATTCATTGTTTATACAGAGGAAGGCAACTGATTTTTGTGTGTTGACTTTGTATCCTATTATTTTGCTGAATTCATTTATTAGTTATAATAATCTTTTTTTTGTAGAATATTTAGAGTTTTCTACACTTAAGATAACGTCATCTACAAACAGATAATTTACTTCTTCCTTTCTAATTTGGATATCTTTCATTTCTTACCTAATTGCTCTCGCTAGAACTGCCAGTGCAGTATTGAATATAAGTGGTGGAAGTGGGTGTCTTTGTCTTGTTCCTGATCCTAGAAGAAAAGGTTTCAGTCCTTCACCATTGAGTATATTTGCTGTGGATTTTTCATATGTGGCTTTTATTATGTTGAGGTAGTTTCCCTTTATTTCTAGTTTGTTGAGTGTTGAATTTTGTCAAATGCTTTTCTACATCAATTGAGATGGTCATATGGGGTTTTTCCTTCATCCTGTTAATGTAGCATGTTACATTGATCAGTTTTTGTATGTTGAACCATTCTTCCATTCCAGGAATAAATTCCTCTTGGACATAGTATACAATCCTCTTAATATGCTGCTGCATTCTCCTCGCTAGTATTTGTTGAGGATTTTTGTAGTAATGGCCATAAGGGATATTCGTCTGTGGTGGTTTTCTTGCAGCATCTTTGTTTGGCTTTGTTATCTGGGTAATGCTGGCCTCATAGAATGAGTCAGGAAGTGTTTTCTCTTGAGTTTTTTGGAAAACTTTGAGAAACATTGGTATTGGTTCTTCCATAAATGTTTGGTACAATCCACCAGTAAAACGAACAGGTCTATCAGGTACAGGGTTTTTCTTTGTTAGGAGATTTTTGATTACTGATTCAATCGCCTTACTTTTTTTTTTTTTTTTTTTGGATTACTGATTCAATAGTGTTTTGTTTTTTTTTTGATTACTCCTTACCGAATAGGTCCATTCAGATTTTCTGTTTCTTCCTGATCCAGTCTTGGTAGGTTTTGTGTTTCTAGAAATTTGTCCATTTCATCTGTATTATCCAATTTGTTGGCATACAGTTATTCATAGTAGTCACTTATATTCCTTTTTATTTCTCTAGAATTGGTAGTAATGTCCCCATTTTCATTTTTGATTTTAGTAATTTTAGTCATCTTTTTTTTTCCCCCTTAGCCCATCTAGCTAAAGGTTTGTGAATTTTGTTAATCTTGTCAAAGAACCAAGTTTTGGATTTTTTAATTCTCTATTTAGTTTATCTGTGTTCTAATCTTTCTTTTTTTCCTTCATTGTGTTAGCTTTGGGTTTAGTTTTTTCTTTTTCTAGCTGGTTAAGTTGGAGTATTTCTCATTTCCCTTGTGACTTCTTTACTGATACCTTGTTTGAGAGTGTGTTGTTTAATTTCCACAATTTTGTGAGTTTTCCAGTTTTCCTTTAGTTACGAATTTCTAACTTTATCTCACTGTGACCTGAGACTCTTCAGAGACTCAAGCAAGAAGCAGCCTGAAGTTCTTCTCTAAGAGTGATGGAAGAGGACCTCCTTGGCTCAGTGGTGAAGAATCTGCCTGCCAGCGCAGGGGGCATGGGTTTGATCCCCGGTCAGGGAAGATTCTGCATGCCACGGGGCAGCTGAGCCTGTGCGCCCCAACTACTGTGCCTGAGCTCTAGCGCCCGCGAGCTGCAGCTCCTGAAGCCCTTGTGTCCGGAGCCTGTGCTCTGCAGCCGAAGAAGCCACTGCGGCGAGAAGCCTGCATGCTGCGACTAAAGAGAGCTCAGCCGGAGCCAGGAAGACCCAGCGCAGCCAAAATAATAAATGCTTCTCTAGAAAGAGTGATAGAAGAGACTCTGGAGTTTGAATCAGGCCTGGAAAGGGTCCGGCAACTTGGTTATAACTACAGATGGCTGAGTGCTCTCCGTTCTCCACCAGGGAGCTCTTTCTTTCCCAGGGAGGTCTTTTCTGCATCCTGGGTGAGATCCAGCCTACCTTGTACTTCTCCTTGTTAAAGGATAATTTTCAGGAAAATGTAAAAGCATGATTCGTACAAATATAAATTAATGAAACAAAAGGAGTGAAAGAAACAGGGAAGAAATCTGAAAAAACGCCCAGGCAAATTAAAAATGTAACCACATTTTTAGGAAATTACAATATTTTGGAAATCTTTATGACTGAAGAACATCATTGGACTTTAAGTAGGTAGGCAGTTTGCCTTTAAATCCTGATGTGACTTCTTTCCCCCAAGGTTCCTAATTAAAGAAAAAAAATTTTAGCTAGTTTAAAAAAATTCAGTGAGAGGGAATTAGTTCAGTACTGAGAGTCTGAAGTCTATACTTGTATTGATTCATTTTTAAAGAGCAATAAAGTTTGTATAAGATTAAAAAAATAGACAATTCTTTGAAGACAGCAGTAGTAAACTATAAAACAGTTAAGAAATTTCTCTGTATACAGCTTGAGGCAAGGAGATGGGAAATATCAAAGGTTAAGAGACTTGGTATAGAATGAGAAGGTTGTATTTGGACAAGTTCCCATCAAGAAGCAGACTTGAATGTAAAGACTTGAATGAAGTTAAAGAGACTGACCATGGTTGTTAGAAAACCTAGATATGAGCAGTGGTGGGAAATGGTTACTACCCTTAAACTTGAAGAAGCAAAGCTGGGAAATCATGTTACTTTTTAGCACCATAATGTAATAATGCTTTTTATTCCATTTCTTTAAATTTTATTGCTAGTAAACATGCAGTTCATAGCTTTTTGAGGTTGAAATCTTGGCAAGTAGTTATGTCTTTATTCAAAATATGCCTTGATTCTAAATTGGAAGCTGGGGGACCGTATGTCTGATCTAAGAAAGCAATTCTGTTGTGAAATAAAGCCTAACTTACTATTTAAGTAAATTGTCCAGATTTAAAGTGATTTATACAGATCACTGATGTGTGAATGAGAAACTGATACAGTGAGTAAGCAAAGAAATAATTTGAAAAGGCAAACAGATCTTCAAATACTTGTTGAAGCTATAACAACCAACACTAAGAGAAGCGATTCTCATAATAAATTAAGGATGGTGTAGGAAGAAATTCAACAGTTTCAAATTACCATGCTCTGAAAAATGCAAGAGGGAGTTGCAGACAGGCAGGTGCCATAAGAATGTTTCCTTTCAAATGATTTCATCTTGTTACTTCATTGTAAGTCACGGAGTGAACACATAAATATGAGAAGCCTGATGTTTAATCCATGCTCCTCACCAATGATATGATTACATGTTTTGGCACTTAAACTTCACCTACTGGGGAAAGTAAGGAGCAGATGAGAGCTGCTGGATGCTACAGCATAGCTGTTTTTGCGATGTTGCATTATGAGCTGGGATCTTTGGCAGTGGTAGTCACCGAGTGGGGCCGACCGAGGCGAGACCTTGAGGTAGACCGGAAGGAGGTCTTGGGATCGATATCTCCCATCTCCTCCACGTTCTCCTCCCATCCTTGATCTGGAACGCCCTTGATTCTTGCCCCGTGGACAGTTTTTCATTTCCAGGGGCCTATTCTAAGACATTAATGGATGAAAAGTCTTAAGAAGCAAAGATACAGCTTTAGAATGTTTAGTTACAGACATTTATAGGGATGTTCACTATTATCTGTGCCTTCAGAGCACCAGGATATAATGTGTGGCATTTGTTTTTCTTCTATTTTTTGCTATAATGCCTGGCAAGCAGGATTTTAATTGTGTGATCAGGGATTGAACCCATGCCCCTTACTATGAAAGTGTGGAGTCTAAACCACTGGACCATCAGGGAAGTTGCTGTATGGTGTTTCTTCAACCAAAGCCTTTATTCAGTGTTTTTAATGTGTGTTTTCATTTCATATACATATATGTATATATTTTTTCTGAATCATCAGCATGATTGTCTTAGGATTGCCACATGATTTCAGCTTCCATCCCACCTCCCTTGCTATTTTAATTAAGCTATAGAAGAACAGGGATTGATTTATATGCAAATGCTATGTACAAGCTAGATTTAGAAAAGGCAGAGGAGCCAGAGTTTGAATTGTCAACATCTGCTGGATCATAGAAAAAGCTAGAGAATTCCAGCAAAACATCTGTTTCATTGACTATGCTAAAGCCTTCGACTGTGTGGATCACAACAAACTGGAAAATTCTTACAGAGATGGGAATACCGGACCACCTTACCTGCCTCCTGAGAAATCTGTTTTTCTCAGGAGGTCAAGAAGCAACAGAGCCAGACATGGAGCAACAGACTGGTTCCAAACTGAGAAAGGATTACATCCAGGCTATATATTGTCACTCTGTTTATTTAACTTATGTGCAAAGTACATCATGCGAAATGGCGGACTGGATGAACCACAAGCCAGAGGCTTGTGGAGGCTTGTAGAATGAAGCCTCCAAAGAGACCCCAGGCCAGGATGCTGATGCTCTCCGGCGGGGAGCTGGGTCGTGGCCGCCTGGGATCCAGCTTATGTGGCAAGGATGGGAGTATCCCCAGGCAGCCTGGTACAGATATGCAAGGTCCTAGTAGCTATTCCAGCCCTGAAAGGAGCGGGCCCTGCGTGGCTGTTGTGGTGTTAGGGCGAGCCCCCCGCTGCCTCCGCCCACCTGCGGCGGCCACCCGGAGGCCCACGTGCAGGCATGGAGGAGGGGACGGAAGGGAAGCCAGACCACAGAAACCACGGGCAGCCCTGGCTGGCCCTGGAGGCTCACCCACAGTTGTTCTTTAGCAAGCTCACAACCCAGTAAGGAAGTCGGGGTAGGGGCGGGGTGAAGCAAAAGTGGCAAATTATTTTTTTTATCCTCCTTCCCCCTGTTTCAGGTTTACAGTTCGATTCAACAAAATGCCAGTCACACTTGATAAAAATCTGCAGATAAAAATTTTAAAATGCAGGATCTAGGTTATTTCTGGTGAATATCTGCCTGTTATGCCATGACATAATCGTGAAGGTTATTTAATTTGAAAAAGAAAAGATGTGTTTTTGCTCTTTAGTTGTTTTGTTTTTAATCATCAGAAACAAAACATCCCTAATTTACCAACCAGGCTGTTCATTTTAAAACAGAAGGCTGGAGAGCATATTTCCACCCAGCAGAGTCCTCCAAAGGTGACCAGTACCCCTTCTCCCCACATCCAGCCGAGAGAAGGAAGGGAACTACTTTGGGAGGTGGGACAACCACTTTAGACCTTGTGTCAGGGTCTGGTTATTTTAGATTTACTGCCAGCACATATTTACATGTTTTACACCATAACCTACTGGTCCCTGGCAGGGAGTCACAAGCTGAATGAGCACCATGTGGGGAATTAGTACCAGCAGAGGCCAGTGGAGGTGGCTTCCAATTCTTAGTCAATTCCCTGAGGCCCAAGTCCTAGCTTACCTTTCTTTCCTCTACAGTGGGCCCAGCTGTTGCTCAATTTCCAGCATGCTGTGGAGTTTATGCTCTGAGAAGGCAATGGCAATCCACTCCTGTGTTCTTGCCTGGAGAATCCCAGGGACGGGGGAGCCTGGTGGGCTGCCGTCTGTGGGGTCGCACAGAGTCGGACACGACTGAAGTGACTTAGCAGCAGCAGCAACAGTACTGTTTATGCTCATGTTCTTAATTTCAGAAAATAGTCACAAATCCCTTCTAGGAAACTTCCTTTCCTCTACCCTTTTCTGAAAGATTCCTCAGACTTTTCCCACATATATTTTGCCCACGCTGTGCCATGTAGGAACCCCAAGTACTGAACTGGTGACCCCTGCAGTGGAAGTGTGGAGTCTTAGCCAGTGAACCATTAGAGAATTCCCTGCAATATATTTATCCCACAACCTGACGTCTCTGCTTCTTTTTGGCAGGTCCCCAAATAGTTGCACATATGTGTAGAACTTTATGGATTCTCAGTGGAACACTAATTAGGGACTTCTCTGGTGGTCCAGTGATTAGGACTCTGCTTTCACTGCCAAGAGTGTGGGTTCAATCCTTGGTCAGGGAACTAAGATCCTGCAGCACAACCAAAGCAAAAAAAAAATCAAACCACTGCCCATTCTTTACTCCTCCCGTTAAGAAGCAGGTCAGTCCCTCCCCTTGAATCTGGTCTGACTAAAGTGACTCGCTTGGCAGAGTGCAGCAGAAATGACCTTCTGTGACTTCTGATAGAAGGTCAGAAGAAGCTGGAACAATCTCTTCAAGCCTTGCTGCTGCTGCTAAGTCACTTCAGTCGTGTCCGACTCTGTGCGACCCCAGAGATGGCAGCCTACCAGGCGCCCCCGTCCCTGGGATTCTCCAGGCAAGAACACCGGAGTGGGTTACCATTTCCTTCTCCAGTGCATGAAAGTGAAAAGTGAAAGTAAAGTTGCTCAGTCGTGTCCGACCCTCAGTGACCTCATGGACTGCAGCCTTTCAGGCTCCTCCGTCCATGGGATTTTCCAGGCAAGAGTACTGGAATGGGGTGCCATTGCCTTCTCCGCTTCAAGCCTTGAGTTACATCCAAATACTCTGGGGTCTTCACACATGAGCAGCCTCATGGAGAGACCCTGTGGCTCCAGACATGGTGAACAGAGGAGTCTTTTCTGATATGTTCTGAAATTCCTGACCTGCAAGGTTATGAAAGATAGTGAAGCAGTGGTTCATGTAGGGCATAATTTGGGGTTGGTTTGTCAGGTAGCAATAGATAATAGGAACTAAACCATTCCCTCTATTGAAAAATATTTAAGCTGTGTCAGTTTTTTCCCCACAAAATTATCCTATGTATGTACTTTTTTTGTGTTTAATATGTAAAAATTTCTCAGGATAGATTCATATAAAATTGCTGGATCAAAGGGCTGTCTTCTCTTTCCATTTCTCTGGTCTGTGCTTTGATAGGTGTTGGCAAGTTTCCCTCTAGAAAAGAGTGTATAAAAGTGGCCTTTTCCTTCAACTTCCCAAATATCTTTGAGGTCTCACTTCATCATCCTGTGTTTCATTTATTTACATCTAAATGGGAGAAAAGCCTGCCTTACTTCCAGGGTTTCAATCAAGAGGTCAAAAGGGAAATTTGAATAATTTTATAAACGAAAATGTCATCTACAATGGTATGGGACCTTGGTCACTTGGGGATGAGACTCCAGTGACCTCATCTTTGTCTTTTTCCCAAGATCAGTTCAGTCACTCAGTCATGTCTGACTTGCAACCCCATGGACTGCAGCATGCCAGGCTTCCCTGTCCATCACCAACTCCTGGAGCTTGCTCAGAATCATGTCCATGGAGTCAGTGATGCCATCCAACCATTTCATCCTCTCTTGTCCCCTTCTCCTCCTGCCTTCGATCTTTCCCAGCATCAGGATCTTTTCTAATGAGTCAGTTCTTCACATCAGGTGGCCAAACCATTGGAGCTTCAGCATCGGTCCTTCCAATGAATATGCAAGACTGATTGCCTTTAGGATTGACTGGTTGGATCTCCTTGCAGTCCAGGAGACTCTCAAATCTTCTCTAACACCAAGATAGCCTATGCAGCCCTGTCTTTTCACTTCTCTTTCATGCACACACATTGTGTGAATACATGGTGTGTGCATGTGTGTGTGTGCATGTGTGTGTGCTCAGTCGCGTCTGACTGTTTACAACTCCGTGGACTGTAGCCCACCAGGGCCCCCTGTCAATGAGATTTCCCAGGCAGGAACACTAGAGGCTGCAATTTCCTTCTCCATGTGAATACATATGTGTGCTTTATACATACATGCATATATACACATGTATGTGATATGAGTGTTTATCAATTTGAATGATTTTATGGGAACACTTATCAATACTTGAATCAAATAAATATATTGTTAAAAATTACAGTAGAGAGAGCTCCCTGGAGATCTAGTGGCTAGGATTTGGTGGTTTCACCATTGTGACTTGGGTTCAATGCCTGGGCAACTGATCCTGCAAGCTGTGAGGTGAGGGCTGCCACCTGCCCCCCCAAAAAAAGTTATAGTAGCAAAGCTGCAGTTGTATTTGTCATGGCATCTAGGGCATCTGGGAATAGGCTAATCATCAGTTGGAAATAGGAAGAAATTTGACTTGTGATATAGAGTACAAAAGGGGATCCATTATAGGAAATTTGTACTTTTTCTGGAGGTGGGGGCCATCTCATACAGAAAAGAGCACTAGAGTCTGAAGCAGAATTCAGCATATTATATTCCACACTCTCCGCTGAATTTTGAGCAACCAGTGCATTGTTCAAATGTATATGCTTCTCTGCCAGTGTTCTGCATTGAAAATACCCCAGGAACACTGCAGTTACTGTTCCATTGCCCTTGTCTCTCTCCCAGCCTGCAGGGCCAGTTGGTGACTGCTGGATCTCTGCTGTCTTCTCTTAGCTTCAGTTCTTCAGTTCAAGAACAGTCCAGTCATTATTGTATTGGATATCTACCCTTTTCTCCTCTCATTTGCCCTCACAGCAGCTGGTTAAAGATTCAGCCCTTGTGTAAATCATTTCTGTGAGTACCACAACCTGCACTGCATCAGGTAGCACTGTGAATCATCAGTTGGTAAATTATATTTTAAGAAATTTAGCATAATATTTAAATGAAAGTAGCATGATTATGGTGCTTCTCTGGTGGCTCAGCCTTAAAGAATCTACCTGCAGGAGTCTCGGGTTTGATCCCTGGGTCAGGAAGGCCCCTTGGAGAAGGAAATTGCAACCCACTCCAGTATTCTTGCCTGGGGAATCCCATGGACAGAGGAGCCTGGTGGGCTACAGTCCATGGGGTTGCAAAGAGTCGGTCACAACTTAGTGACTAAACAACCACCACAATAACAAAGCATGATTATGGGTTTAGGAAAATCTGAAATATAAGCACATTTGTGAGAGAAGATGCTTATACTTGGCCTCTGAAGGATAATATTTAGTGAAAAATTGTCATCGCAAAACTCAACAGGATAAACTTCATTTCTGATATTTTTGTAATCAGCCTGGCCTGCAAAGAAGGAAGTGTGTTTTAGGTATACTAATTAAACAAAAGTCCCTTACATTAGATGCAAAACTCATTGAAAAACAAGGAAAAGAAAGTGATTATTAATAATTCTAACCATCTGTGAATATTTTGAGAGTGTTTCCTTTGGTCAACAGTATGGTACACTGTTTCATTCTCAGTTTTATCATTTCTCCAAAGAGATACACATTTGCTACAACACAAGAATTTTAACTCTTTAAAATATTTATTATATTTATTTGGTTGCAGTGGGTGTTAGCTGTGGCATGTAGGATATGGTAAGTGTGGAATCTTAACTGCTAGACTACCAGAAAGAAAGTTATAACTCTTGACTTTGATATAATTTTCAGTTCAGTCACTCAGTCATGTCCAACTCTTTGTGACCCCATGAACTGCAGCACACCAGGCCTCTCTGTCCACCACCAACTCCCAGAGTCCACCCAAACCCATATCCATTGTGTCAGTGATGCCATTTTAGACTTTAGAAAACTGCAAAAGTGCTAACATTCAGATATGCCCTTCATCCAGCTTCACCTTGTGTTACCATCTTACATAACCACATTATGTACAACAATCA
>SJYC01096310.1:0-16635 GCA_006408675.1 Madoqua kirkii | reverse complement strand
CAGTGATGCCATTTTAGACTTTAAAAACTGCAAAAGTGCTAACGTTCAGATATGCCCTTCATCCAGCTTCACCTTGTGTTACCATCTTACATAACCACATTATGTACAACAATCAAGGCTGGGAAATTACTTTGGTACACTACTGTTAGCTAAACCATAGGGCTAATTTTTTTCTATAGTTTCCCCTTTTTTGTCCCAAGATCCAATCCAGGCTCCCACATTGCATCTACTTGTCAAGTCTCTCTCATCCCCTAAATGTAACAATTCCTCAGTCTTCCTTCTCATTTATGACTTTGACTTTTTTTGTTGTTTTTTGACTTTGACTCTTGTGAAGATTAGTGGTGAGCAGTTTTGTAGGATGTCTGTCAATTTGAGTTTGATGTTTTCTCATAATGAGAATGTGGTTTTGCATTTCTGGCAAGAATATCACAAAAGTGATACTGTGTCCTTCTTGATATTAGGAGTTTCATGGTGATGATGTTGACCTTGATCTCTTGGTTAAGGAGATGTCTTCCAGGTTTCTCCCCTGTAATGTTTATAGCAACCCTCACCTCCACCCATGAATAAATATCTCTGAGAGATCCTCTGATACTATGCAAATTTCTGTATCTCTTCAAACTTTGGCCCACTAATTTTAGCATCTTTAGATTTTTCCCTGCTTTTTAATTATTGCTGTGATATCCTTAATGATTTTTCCCTTCAGTCTTTCTACATTTATTGGTTGAAATTCTTTAGTAAAGTGGAGTCTTTTCTCCCCTATTTATTTATTAATATCACTGTGACCTCATAGGTATTTATTTTATTCTATAGGTTACGGTCAAATACTATCATTATTTATTTTGTTGCTGAAATCTACATGATATAAATGGCGGAACAGCTTTCCAATTTCACATCTGTGTCGTGAATTATTGATCCAGTTCTTCAATGCTGGACGTTTGAGTGGTTATTTGATACTATTTATGATGTCTGATATTGGAGGAGGACCCGGCAACCCACTCCAGTATTCTTGCCTAAAGAATCCCCATGGACAGAGGAGCCTGGCAGGCTATACAGTCCATGGGGTTGCAGAGTCGGACACGACTGAAGTGACTTAGCATGCATGATGTCTGGTATACCTAAGCCTTTGAGTTTTTATGTTTTCATAAATTAGGTTTCTAACAGCGGAATTTTGAATGTTGGAAAAGTTGTGGTAACTCAACACGTCAACACAGAAATCACAATCCACAGATTACGGCGCTGTGAGCTGAGAGAGGCAGCAGATCCTGGAGCTCAGTAAGGCCTCTGCCGGCAGGGTCACGGTGCACAGTTGTCAATAACGACAAGTAACAATAAAGTTATTGATGTTGAGGAAGGGACTTCCGGTAGGGGCAAGTCTATTTCCGTTAGGCCTTAGAGCCTTCGCCCTCTCGGTCTACATCCTAACCGGAAATACTTGTACCCCGTCGAAAGCCACGTCGGTCCTGGACTCAGTTCCGCCCACGCAGGGGAGGGAATTGCTTCCGGAGTCAGGGAGTTCTGGCTCGCCGCCGGTGCCGCGCTGGAGTCCTCGGCGCTCCCGGAAGTGGCCCGGGCCTCTGTGTGTCTCTCTCGGGGTCCCCACCTCCCCGCTGCTGCTGCGGGCCGCTGGGGAGGCGGCGATGTCGGAGGCGTCTCTGCTGTTGTCGCTGCCAGAGGCGGCGGCGGAGCGGGACGCTCGGGAGAAGCTGGCTCTGTGGGATGGGAGAGCGGACACGAAGGCGCCGCTGACCGACCGGCAGACGGACTCGGTGCTGGCGCTGAAGGCGGCTGCCGAGGCCCTGCCCGTGCCGGCCGAGGTGAGGCGACGGCGGGGTCCGGGCTGGGTCAGCTCCGTGGGCCCGTCCGCCGACGCCCGCCCTGCAGACCCCCTCCCGGGGTCTCTGCCCTCCTTCCCGGGCGCAGGGAGGGCTCCAGTGGGCGAGGCCGCTCCCCTTCCCGGGCTGTCAGGCCTCTCGCTGCCCGGGACCGCCGGCGCTCCCCCTGCGGCGCGGGCCGCTTGGCCGGGAGCTTTGCCCCGGGAGTCTTGCCCCGGGTGTCCTGGGGTCACCGAGGCCCAGTCCTGCCGCCCACCTTCTCCCGGAAGGAGAGCGCGGCGAACCCGAAGTGCTCCGCTTTCAGGACAGCCTCCGGTTGGTGTTCGTTTGCCACCTTAATGAATACCTCGGCTTCCCTTTTCCCTAGGGGCGCCTGGGGAAGACCAGAGTTAGTCCGGGGTGACAGTTTTCATTCATCGCACGTTGATCTGTTGAGCTCTCGAATCAAGTGCAGGTTGTGTTTATATTTAACTTACAGCAGAGCAATAAAAATATTTTACTTTGGAAGCTAGATCAGTAGATTATTAGATAATGCTGGTTTTCGGTTTTAGTCTCAACGTTTCTAGTTCTAACTACCACTTTGGGATGATATGCATTTTACTGCCTTTGTGATTCACTTCAATTAATTATAGTAGCAAGAAGTACCTTTCTTGAGTTGTCAGACGTTTGACAAACTTTCTGGTTTTGGGGGCCAGGTTCAGAAGGTCATTTTATTTGCACCCGTAGTTACTTTTGATGTTGGAAGCCTCGTTTTCACACCTGATGTCCAAAGACAGGTGGAGTTTAGTGATTTAAGCTTTTAGAGGGTAAGAACTTTGGTTTGAAAGTTCTCATGCCTCTTTACTGCCTCATGCTTTGCAGTAAAATACAGGTGTTCTTTCTTGGGTTTCTCTGTCCACCTGTATAAGTCTGTGCTGAAAGTGGATTTGAAATAAATGAAGAAGCAGGTAGAAATTTGCTTTGGCGTTGCCATCAAAGCCTTTTATGCTTGGGGAATAGAAGTTGTTTGTTCTGTAAATATTTCAGTCTGTTTTTAATTGGATCTGGTCTGTTACCAAAGCAGTATACTTGGACATCACAGTACCTTTGGCAAACTGTGTTCCGTAAGAAAGGTGACCAACAGAAACTTGTTTCTGTTGTCTTGGGTCACAAACTATTATTCCGATTGAGCATGAGGGAAAGGGGTTCAGTTTAGTTCAGTTCAGTCGCTCAGTCATGTCCGACTCTTTTCGACCTCATGAATCGCAGCACGCCAAGCCTCCCTGTCCATCACCAACTCCCGGAGTTCACTCAGATTCGTGTCCATCGAGTCAGTGATATCATCCAGCCATCTCATTCTCCGTCATCCCCTTCTCCTCTTGTCCCCAATCCCTCCCAGCATCAAAGTCTTTTCCAATGAATCAGTTCTTCTCATGAGGTGGCCAGAGTATTGGAGTTTCAGCTTTAGCATCATTCCTTCCAAAGAAATCCCAGGGTTGATCTCCTTCAGAATGGACTGTGTGGATCTCCTTGCAGTCCAAGGGACTCTCAAGTCTTCTCCAACACCACAGTTCAAAAGCATCAATTCTTCGGCGCTCAGCCTTCTTCACAGTCCAACTCTCACATCCATACATGACCACTGGAAAAACCATAGCCTTGACTAGACGGACCTTAGTCGGCAAAGTAATGTCTCTGTTTTTGAATATGCTGTTTAGGCTGGTCATAACTTTTCTTCCAAGGAGTAAGCATCTTTTAATTTCATGGCTGCAATCACCATCTGCAGTGATTCTGGAGCCCCCCAAAATAAAGTCTGACACTGTTTCCACCGTTTCTCCATCTGTTTCCCATGGAGTGATGGGAGGGTTGGAGAGGAGTAAATGGAATCTCTTCATTTTCATCCTATTATGTGATATTCTTGCAATACAATGCCTACTCCTAGTAGGCAGTCATTTAACATATATCATGTGTCTAACTGAGGGTCAGGAATTGAGGATGGAAAGATAAGAAAGATAAGATCCCTGCCTCATGGAGCTTACATAATTATGGTGATTATGAATATGTAAAAAGAGCGAAGAAGGTAAGTTCAAATGATGGTCCAGGATATAGAGAAAATAAAGCAGGATGGTATGACACTAAGAAATGAGGTATGTATGCCCTTTCAGATAAGGTGGAAGACCTTTCTAAGAAATTAACTAAGTAGAGAAATCATGTTGGAAGCCAGTGTTGTAAAGACGAGAAGAGTAATCTAGCTGGAGGAAAAGGCAGTGTAAAGTCCTGGGTCGGTAGAGTCTGGCAAGATCAAAGGTTCAGTGAGGGTCTTGTGGTGTGTGCAGTCTTAGTGTGGATTCCTGAGAGGCTCAGATGCCAGCCTGTCGTCTGCCCATCCTGGAACCTGTGAGAGGGGTTTCTCCCTGCTCGTCTGCTCTCAGCAGCCCTCTTTCCCCTCTGCATGTTGGATGGGGAGCCTTGCATGTGCGTGTGTGTGCTCAGTCTCGTCTGCCTCTCTCGGACCCCATGCCTGTAGCCCTCCTGGCTCCTCTGTCCATGGACTTTTCCAAGCAAGAATACTGGAGTGGGTTGCCATCTCTTCCAGGGGAATCTTCCTGACCCAGGGATCGAATCTGGTGTCTCCTGCATTGGCAGGTGGATTCTTTACCACTGAACCACCAGGGAAGACTGAAACTGAATTTTTTAACCCTGTTGTCACTCTTTTAACATTGGCAGTGAGAAAGAATGCCTCAGTTTTTATTTTGTCCAACCAGGGTATCTGTAAAGGATTTTCTGTAGCATTTTCCAATTTTTAGGAGATAGCGTTTCCTAAACAGCAGGAACTGAGCAAGTCAGTTGAATAGTAAGAGACCAGCTGCTGCTGCTAAGTCGCTTCAATCATGTCCGACTCTGTGTGACCCCATAGACAGCAGTCCACCAGGCTCTGCCATCCCTGGGATTCTCCAGGCAAGAACACTGGATTGGGTTGCCACTGCCTTCTCCAGTGCGTGAAAGTGAAAAGTGAAAGTGAAGTTGCTCAGTCGTGTCCAACCCTTAGCAACCCCATGGACTGCAGCCTACCAGGCTCCTCCGTCAATGGGATTTTCCAGGCAAGAGTACTGGAGTGGGGTGCCATCGCCTTCTCCAAAGAGACCAGCTAACTTTCAATAAATATCATAAAGCTGTTAATAACTTTCTTTCCTATGAAAGTGAACTAGTCTACTTAGAAAGGAGTTACACTTTTTAAGTTGGTGTTAAATAAGAAAATTTGTGGCAGAGTATTAGACTGGTTTCTTGTAGCTAGAGTGTACTTTTTAGTCTTGAGAGCCTTTTTCTTTCTACCATTCTGGATAAAATGCTGAGATGATTTACCCTGAAAGTTACCTGTAATTGGCTGTGTTTTCCTAAAGGTTTTGTGACCTTAGATTGATACTTCTCTGAAACTGTTTCCTTCTTTATAAAATGGGGATGATATGTGCCTCTCAGGGTATGTGAGAATTAAATCTTGCACGTGCATACAGCAAGCTACCTGTCAGTATCATATTATGTATGTGCTTTTCTCCCCAAATGACTAGTACCTTAAAAAGAACAGGCTAGGATCTTAGGATCTTGAGCTTGTGTAGGTGTCACTCAGACCAGAGGTAAGAAAAGAAGGAGTTAGGTGCCTTGAGGAAGGTTCTGAGTCTCCATCTGTACCTCTTCAATGATTTGCTCAAGCAGAGTTGATAATGTCAGTTTTCATTTAGGGAATAAATTTATTATATTGATTACAAAAGTGATTTTCTCCAACCCAAAACCGCATGAGAAAGGTTTGGAGAGAAAGGCATATTTGCTTGTTTTTTCTTGGCCCCGCTCAGCTGGTCAGGTAAGGCTTGATAGTTTGTAATTAATATTTGATATGTCAGTGTCCCCATTTATAGGCAGTAGCTCTCTGGGCTCGTTCCTCTCTGGTGGTGGATGTCTTCTTGTCCGGACTCCAGGGCAGTACATGCGGACCAGAGGTGTCCAGTCGTTTCCTCTCCAGGAGAGAAAGAGTGGCCGGAACAGGAAGTCGGTGACGCCGGCGCACCCTTCTTGAGTTCCCATTCTGTTCCAGGTGCTTGAGGAGAGAAGACAGCTGGGCAGGTGTACCTAACAAGGACATCTTTTGAGAACTTCTTTTCTAAAAAACGTATTCGTTTATTATTTCTTTGGCTGCACCAGGTCTTAGTTGTGGCACGTGGGATCTAACTCCTTGACTAGGGGTTGAACCCTGGGCCCCTCCGTTGGGAGTGAGGAGTCTTAGCCCAGGGACCACCAGCGAAGTCCCTCATAACCTCTTAGAAAGCAACTTGTTTTGTGATTCTAAAAAATTGTTTCTTAGAAGTGGTTGCAGTGCGGCTTCCAGCTTGTTTGGTTTGAGAGAAAATGGTTTTGTATTAGAACGAGGCAACAGGACAGGAAGCTGCCTTCTGCTTCTGATATTTAAAAGTCCTTGTGGTTGGAAAGTAGTCATTTGTGCATGAAGTGATCAAGTAGAACGCTCCTTCATAATTCAGATTATCTGCTTTATTCACAATGTCCAGATTAGAGATTATATTTGGGGTAACTGTGTAGTACCCTCTCAGGTAGATAAGAGTTTTCATATGATTCTGTTTTCTAAAGTATATCAGGGGATGTGTTTTGGCCACAGTGGCAGCCAGAGTACACGGGTATGATGCCCCCAGGTCCTTTTGACACGACAGTGTTGAGGGCGTGGCACACCCAGAAAAAGGTAGTTTCAGTAAACCTCCATCTAAGACTTGATTATCTAACGATACAAATGTTGACAGTCCACAAAAGAAATGGTATATGGGTAACAGAATTTGAGAGTAAATATAGAAGGAAATGTTAAGGGTATTAATTTCACTTTATACCATGGGAGTCAGTAGATAGGACCTGAAATTGATGAATTCATACACAGTGCTGTTAATCTGTGTTTTCGAGTTATGGAATAACCAACAAAAATACTACTGAAAACAGTGAACTTTTTAACTCTTCTGATGATATGGAAATAAAATGTGAATAATTTTTATAAAAGAAAGTTGATAAAAATTATAGATAATCTCTTTGGTTCCTTCTGCTTTTAAAAGTTCTTCATTTCACCCTCAAATTCCTTAGAAATATTTCTCAAATTATAAGCATTGGTATTACCTCAGAGAAGAATTGAAAGGGCATAGAAGGGAAGAGGGCAACTTGATTTTCATGTAATCATTCTAAACTGCTGGACTTGTAAAATAATGCCCTTGTTATAATTTAATGACAAGAGTTGTGAATTTGAAGTAAGAAAATAAATTCCATCTTTTTCTTACTCTCTATTGAAAATGCTGCATATCAAATGAAAAGGCAAAGATGTATATATCATACTGCTGTTTGGTTTTTTTTTTTTTTTTTAAAGGTACGCTTCCTTTGTATATGCATAACCTGTCTTAGAAAAGCTTCATGAGAAACTAGTTAACATTAGTAGCTCCTGGGGAGGAAACTGGGTGGCTGGGGAATGGGTCCGTGGGAAGAAAATGTTTCCTATCATTTTGAATTTTGTGTTTTCTTAACGTTCCTCCTCAACCCTCAGCTGTTGGTGTGCCTGGAGGTGCCCTTGTTTCCTTGGTTTTTAGCTGCTTGATGACACTGGGCTCTCAGCTCTCTGGTGGAATATAGTTCGTAGATTGTTTGTATTTTCCTTACTGTAGGAGTGCAGGCCACACTCTGTCTAGCCTTTTAATTTCAGCCTAGCCTCCATGTGCTTTCTTGCTTTCTGCTTTTTTCCTTTTTCAAATCTGTGCCTGATCCACATCTCCATCCCTTTACCTTTTGTGTGTGTGTTCTGACTCTTTGCAACCCCATGGACTGTAGCCGCCAGGCTCCACTGTCCATGGAATTCTCCAGGCAAAAATACTGGCGTGGATTGCCATTTCCTTCTCCAGGGGATCTTCCCGACCCAGGGATCGAACCAGGTCTCCTGCATTGCAGGTAGACGTTTTCCCAGTCTGAGCTTCTTAGGTAATGTATAAACTGCGAGAAAATTATGTGTTTGAGTGTTGTCATGATCTGTTCATAAATAACTGATGAAGGTCATTTATAGACTATTCTGTTTCCAAGAAGCAGTTCAATTCTGATATCTAAATGTACTGACTCTGTAAAGGGAGCCCGTTTGCACTGTTGATGGGAATGCAAATTGGTACAACCACTATGGACAACAGTATGGGGGTTTCTTAAAAGACTAAAAATAGAACTCCCATATGATCCAGCAGTCCCAGTCCTGGTATACATCAGTGGAAAACTCTTAATTTGAAAAGATACATGCACTCCAGTATTCATAGCACCACTACTTAGAACAGCCAAGACACAGAAGCAACTTAAATGTCCATCAGCAGATGAATGAACTAGAGATCTGGCATATATGCAATGGACTAATATGTAGCCATGAAAAAGAAGGAAGTTATGCCATTTGCAGCAACCTGGATAAACTAGAGATTATCATACTGAGTCAGGTGAGTCAACAAAAGTATGGTATGACATATGTGGAGTGTAAAAAATGACACAAATACTTATTTACAAAACAGATTCACAAATGTAGAAAACAAAGTTATGGTTACCAAAGGCAGAAGAGGGAGGTTTGGATAACTAAGGAGTTTGGGGTTAACAGGTATTACTACTGTATATAAAATAGATTAACAACAAGGTTCTCTGTATAGCACAGAGAACTATATTCAGTACCTTGTAATAGCCTGTAGCAGGAAAGAATCTGAAGAAAAATTTGTGTTTGTATATAGCTGAACCACTTTGCTGTACATCAGAAGCTAACAGCATTGTAAATCAACTGTACTTCAATACAAATTCATAAAATAAGTTTGCTTACTCTGTTTCTACTCATCAGTAGCAGTGGTGATAATAATAATGTGATAATAGCAGCAGCTCCGATTGCTTGGTTTGCTGTCTGGAGGGCCTCGTGCCCGTGCGTGGTGTGCCAGCCCCGGTGGCACCTCCCCTGGGAGGCAGCAGTTGTAACTGGAGCGGCTGCACGGAGTGTGAGCAGGCACGCTTAGCTCCCCCTGTCCTCGGAACCTCTGGTGGCAGCAGATAGTTGCTGGCTACACTTTAAACTCAAGGTAGATTTCACCAGATTCCAGAAACTTAATTCTTACAGCCCCACAGTCCTTTTATATGCAGAGATTGTGTTGCCATTCAGCATGAGTTTATGTGAACAGGTGATACCCTTAATATATATTTACGTACATCCAAGACCCTGCTAGCTCTTGAGTCAGGCTCATTTGTGGGAAGACTGAGGATCAGTCTCTTCCTGAACTGTTTTTTTTCCTCTGTGCAGCTTCCCTGTGATCCAATAAGTCTGTTTTCTCACACTTGTGTTTTCTTGTTTTTGCAGTGGTCCCATACAGATAATTTAATTTCTATATTGAATGAATGAAAAGTGCTCAGTTGTGTCTGACTCTTGGCAAGGACTGTAGGCCACCAGGCTCCTCTGTCCATGGAATTTGCCAGGCAAGAATGCTGGAGTAGGTTGCTATTTCATTCTCCAGGGGATCTTCCCAACCCAGGGATCGAACTTGCGTTGCTCACACCTGCATTCAGTTCAGTTCAGTCAGTTGCTCAATCATGTCTGACTCTTTGTGACCTCATGAACCGCAGCACACCAGGCCTCCCTGTCCATCACCAACTCCTGGAGTCCACCCAAACCCATATCCATTGAGTCGGTGATGCCATCCAACTATCTCATCCTCTGTCATCTCCTTCTCCTCCTGCCTTCAATCTTTCCCAGCATCAGAATCTTTTCCAGTGAGTCAGCTCTTCGCATGAGGTGGCCAAAGTATTGGAGTTTCAGCTCTAGCATCAGTCCTTCCAATGAACACCCAGGACTGATCTCCTTTAAGATGGACTGGTTGGCTCTCCTTGCAGTCCAAAGGACTCTCAAGAGTCTTCTCCAACACCACAGTTCAAAAGCATCAATTCTTCGGCGCTCAACTTTCTTTATAGTCCAACTCTCACATCCATACATGACCGCTGGAAAAACCATAACCTTGACTAGATGGACCTTTGCTGGCAAAGTATTGCCTCTGCTTTTTAATATGCTGTCTAGGTTGGTCATAACTTTTGTTCCAAGGAGTAACCATCTTTTAATTGCATGGCTGCAGTCACCATCTGCAGTGATTTTGGAGCCCAGAAAAATAAAAGTCAGCCACTGTTTGCACTGTTTCTCCATCTATTTCCTATGAAGTGATGGGACCAGATAACATGATCTTAGTTTCCTGAATGTTGAGCTTTAAGCCAACTTTTTCACTCTCCTTCACTTTCATTAAGAGGCTCTTTAGTTCTTCTCTTTCTGCAATAAGGGTGATGTTATTTGCATATCTGAAGTTATTGGTATTTCTCGCGGCAATCCTGATTCCAGCTTGTGCTTCCTCCAGCCCAGCGTTTCTCATGATGTACTTTGCATATAAGTTAAATAAGCAGTGTGACAATATACAGCCTTGACATACTCCTTTTCCTATTGGGAACCAGTCTGTTCCATGTCCAGTTCTGCGTTAGCAGGTAGATTTCTTGACCACTGTGCCACCTGGGAAGTCCATCATTAACTTAGAAATACTTAGATATTAAGTAACTCGCCCATTGTAACACAGCTCATAAGTGAGCAGGAACAGGGAATTCCCTGGTGGTCCAGTTATTCGAACTTAGTGCTTTCACGGCTGAGGATGTGGGTTCGACCCCTGGTGGGGACCTAGAATCCCGAAAACTGCATGGCTGAAAAAATACGGAGAGGAGTTCAAAGCAGGCTGTGCTATAAAGTGCTTTATCTACCATGGCTGAGAGGACAGCCCCACGTGAACCCAGGTACAAAATCCCCTACATTTAAGGGGTCATATTTCTAAATTAATAATGGTGCATTTTGTATCTCTCTTATTTTATTTTAGCTTTAAAAAGAAAATACTGCCTTCAGATGAAATTTCTATATCTAGAAAAATAGGAAACAATTTCCTAAAACCTTGGATTAAGGTCTTTTACTGCTAGACCTTAGATGTCATGCTCTAAGGGCTGAAAACTGGGATTGAAAAGAAACCGTTGGGGCTTTTTTACCTTCCCCAGCAATCACACTCCTACCCCCGCCCCCCTGGCCCTTTTAGGTCTAAAAACAGCCTGCCTGTGTGACTCTAGGTAAATGAACACCGGGACTATGTTCAGTAATGGAGAACTAGACAGTATTCTGGGTCTGATGGCACCAAAGCGAGGCACTCAGGATTCTGATGGGACACTCTGAAATTCTTTCTCTTCAGTTGTGATTTCAAAAGCGATCAGCCAGATGTGGGTGAAGTCTGTCAGCTGTGTGGAGACAGTGGCAGGAGGTGCAGTTGTGGCCCTTGATTTCCGGGTGCGCTTGGTCTTCTGTTGGTTGCGGTTAAGGAGGTCACTCTTGTGCTGATGCCTGAGAGACCTGCTGCTTTCAGTAGCACCCAGGGTTTGCCTTGACTGGTGCTAGCTCACCAGAGGCTCCGCAGGAGAATGTGTGCATATTAGTACAGATTCACCACCAGGTTTCAAAAGGTAAGCCTAAAACTTTACTAATGGGATATTGGGTGTCCTGTTTATATTTTGAGACAAGCATTTAACGTGTGTGTGTGTGTATGTGTGTGTGTGTGTGTGCTCAGTTGCTCAGTCGTGTCTGACTCTTGGTGACCCCAAGGACTGTCGCCTGCCAGGGTCCTCTGTCCGTGGGATTTTCCAGGCAAGAATTCTGGAGTGGGTTGCCGTTTCCTCCTGCAGAGGATCTTGAACCCGGAGATTGAACACACATCTTTTGTGTCTCCTGTGTTGGGAGGCAGATTCTTGATGGCTGTGTCACCATAGAGAGGCCTAACTGGAAGTGTTAGTATTAAATGGCAATCACTAACCTCAGATGACTTAATGGAAGACATTTCTTTCTCTTTCAGAACAACTGAGATGGACTACCAATCTTGAGTTAAGTTCAGAGAATTTTCAATTTATTTGAATCTCTTTGTGGCTCTTTTTTTTTTAAGCTCCCGTTTGAAGACTTATGCAGTTTAACCTCCCAGTCACTGCCCATTGCACAGACTTCAGTAGTGCCCGAATCTACAGAAGACATTCTCTTGAAGGGATTCACGTCCTTAGAAATGGAAGAAGAAAGAATCGAAACTGCACAGCAGGTGAATGGTAGCTTTTATTTCTAAGAATATTTATTGTTTTAAATGTCTCAAGAGGGGGCTAATAAAAAAAGGCCCTAATTAAAACTTTTGACCTTTTAAAATTGTAGTTAAAATCTTTCTAGAATTTTTTTATGTGTGTGGGAGAAGGATGTATAATATGCAGCAAGCAAGGAAAATACGAGGGATCTTTCCCAAAGCAGTATCTCTTTCTGGAACAGTCTTGATTTTGTGATTTTTGTGTTAGTGGTGGCTATTTCTTAAGTGTCTTAAGTGAACCTGTGCCCAGTTTTATTTGCAGTACAGATAAAAATACTATATTCCAAGTCTGGATGTTGATAGACTATTATGTTTATTGAGGTTTTGATATTTTATGCCTTTTTTACCTCCTCCCAGTGTGTGTCTGTATTTGATGTGTTCCCTCCTAGCATGCGTGTATGCTCACATGGGCATACACAGACCTGCCGCCACTTGTTGCTAGGTAATTTGTTTCTTAAAAACCTCAGTATTCTCTTTAGACGAAAGCTTATGGTTATTTTTCAGTAGTTTAATTTATATAATCTGTTGTTTTTTGGTTATTTTTACTGTTCCCAACTATAAATTTAAATCAACTATAATTTCAGTTTAAAAAGAAAAAATCAAAGCTAAGGCGGGTGGGCTACAGTCCATGGGGTCACTAAGAGTTGGACACAACTGAGCGACTTCACTTTCACTTTTCACTTTCATGCATTGGAGAAGGAAATGGCAACCCACTCCAGTGTTCTTGCCTGGAGAATCCCAGGGACTGGGGAGCCTGGTGGGCTGCCGTCTCTGGGGTCGCACAGAGTCGGACACGACTGAAGTGACTTAGCAGCAGTAGCAGCAAGGCGGTTACCAAGTGAAACACGGAGCAGATGTGCTGAATCGCACACACTTAGTCAGGAAAGGCAGTGCCGCAGAGAGGTGAAAAGCTCTAGGTCTTGAGTCAGGCCAGCGTGGATCTGAAGGCACCTCCCTCTCTTACAGTCAGGGTTCAGTGAACAGAAGCCAAGGTACTCGGCAAGTGTAATGTCTTGGGAGAATAAAGCATACCTTTGACTTCAGATCCCACCTGAGAACTATAGAAGATAATCTTGCACCATGTCTATAAACTTATTTGGAGTATTTGAGAAAAAAATCTGAATTAAATTTGCACCTGCATATCTCTCTTTATTTTTTTATTATTTTTTTATAACTAAAGAACATTTATTTGTTTTTCACCAAGACTTTATGTGTAGGACGTAACTAAACTGTGCCTCCACTCCCCACCCCAATTTAAAGGAGGATTAGTACAGTAGATGTTATAAAGCAGGTATGAACAGTTTGAGGGACTGGAACCAACATTAACTGACAAAAACCAACTTTCATCTAAGTCATCATAAAAATGTTTAAGTAAAAAAAAAGGGGAGGGCAAAGGGGTTTTCAGATTGAACAAGATCATCACATTTTATCTAATACATTCAATTCTGGCTAGGGTATACCAAAATGGAAACAGGATAACTATAATACAAAACTTTCACTACAGCACACTGCACACAACCTGTGTTCCAAGCCCACCCCCGTCCCCCTAATGCTTCCAAACTCAGCTATTTCCCAGCCTGTTGGGCCTCTCGAAGAAGGAGTACGTAGATCTTCTCTTTAATCCAATCTTTGTTATAAGGCTGGTATGTCTGGGTATCAGCTCAGTAAACAAGGCAGCTGAGGTCTGCCAGGTCATCAATAAAATCAAACAGCTGACTGATATCATATGTGATAGAGGGGCTATTGGGATTCATTCTCTTCAGATGTTCTTCATACATTTTACAAACACTTTCCATACACTCATTCACAGACTCATAGTCAGCATAAGTTCTGCCTTCTGGCCTCTGGGTAGGCTGTACCAGCAAGATGATGTGAGACATCGCGCCAAAGTCTCCCGCTGCAGCCAATGCCGACTCCGTCGCCACCGCACACGAGCTTACCCACAACCCATATCTCTCTTTAAATTAAAAAAATCTAATACATTGAGTTGTAATTTACATATAATGAAAATGTACTCATTTTAAGTATACAACTTGATGGTGGGCCCAGAATTCAAATCCAGGTTTAGTTGATGCAAAAGCTATGTTTTTAAACCACTCCTTTATATTATTTCTGAGCTTATATTCTCACAATTATTATTAGAGAATATTTACCCAAAGCCCTATGTTACCTACTCATATTAGGCAAATTAGCAGGTAGGCAATAACCTCTTGGGAAGAAATATTTATTCCTGTTAACACATATTGTCTTGTTAATACTCTTATTATTTGACTCTGAATGTGGCCAGTGTTTTTAAGATACTTTGCTTTCCCTAGCATATAGACACTGACCATGCAATTAAATTATCATCTCCTGGCTTCAAACTTTTAATATCTGAGTCCCAAACAATACGACTTAGTGTCTGCCCTTCTGACTTGCTGTTTAGCATGTAGCCACTCTTCATTTTGTTGTAGTTTTATTGACAACATAATACTCTGTTTTTCCAGTTTTTCTCATGGTTTGCGAAGCTACAAACTCAGATGGATCAGGATGAAGGAACTAAATATAGGTATGTGGCTCTCATTTGTTGGCTATCTTGATTTTTAGATCATCTGAACTGTTTTGTAATCTGTGTCTTTAAATAAAATTAAGGTACAAAGGAAACTTGAACAGTCACATGTTCTTTAAGGATAGGTGGAGAAGATGTAGGTCATTACAACTGGTAGGGGAGTTGTGTGATTAAAAGAAAAGTCAGTTAGCAGGTTAGGAGGGGGACCCTGATTTTTAGATAACTTGAAGTGGAGTGGGGGTGGTGTCAGGAGCTCTGCTGTCTTTTCTTTAGAGGGAGAGACCCAGGAGGCTTTAGGGATGGCCGACTGGGCTGTGTGTACTGTGTTGTTGTATTTGTGTGTATTCATGCCATGGAGGAAGTGACTGTATGATCTCTAGCTGATGTGAGGGCTCTGAGTCGAACATTTGCATTCATTTAACATTAAGTGACAACTGTCGCTAGGCACTGTATTAGGGTCTTTTATGTATGATTCCATTTAGTCTTCATAGCAGCATTATCCCCACTTTACAAATAACTAAACTGGGGCCTGGAAATGTTGAATCCTTGCCTAATGTTATGGAGACTTGGGCAGAGCTGGGACTTGGACTCAACGTCTTCCAAGTCCAGAATTCTTCCCGTGACTTTGTCCCTCAAAGGCAGACTTGACCTGAGGGGTGGACCTGCTTGATGCCCTTGGTGTCCCAGTCTTTGAGAGCTGAGCCCATGATTTATTGACCTACATGTGAAAAGCCAATTTATGGCTACAAGGCTGATGCTTTTTGTTGCTCATAGTTTCAGTCATTTTCCTCCTTAAGCATTGAAACAATTTGTGACATAGTTTTTGCTACATTTCTGAATTAATAAATGTTTGTGACTAGGTCAGACTTTCCTTCTGAAATGCAAGCATTTGGGAGAAAAACAAGATCTTGTTGTTTATTGTCTATGCTTATTGGGGGAAAATATTATTGCCAATCCCCTTTTGGTTCTGTTTTCTAGACAGATGAGGGATTACTTGTCTGGGTTTCAGGAGCAGTGTGATGCTATATTGAATGATGTAAACAGTGCTCTCCAGCATCTGGAATCATTGCAGAAACAGTATCTTTTTGTGTCCAATAAGACAGGAACCCTACATGAAGCCTGTGAACAGCTCCTGAAAGAGCAGGTAATTTGGAAGAAGAGAGAATGTCAGTGACTATATTAATATCTTTAAATAGATGAATGTAATTTAATTCTGATTTCTCTAATTTTGAACCCTGCTCTGTAAGAGATTTGCATCTGTAAGCATGCACATGGTTACTCTGACAGCCTGCTATTAAGCTTGTAGGAGCAGGGGCCCTGGCGAGCTCTCGTGTGCTTTGTTTGAGTTGTTAGGTCTCAGGACACTTTCAGAGTGAAAGGATATATTTGTTTGCTGTGTCTGCTCTTATTATTGACACTTAATTTTGGCCACTCTGCATGGCTTGTCAGGCTGCGTTCCCTGACCAGGGATTGAACCCCAGCCTTGGCAGTGAAAGCACCGAGTCCTAACCACTGGGCCGCCCAGGAATTCCCTGTTGCCACTTTTCAAGCAAGGGGTAGTGATTGTAGTAGATTGCACTTAAAACTTGTGACTTAAAGATAGAATGTTTAAGTTACTATATTTATCTCAGAGATTTCTCTGTGTGTATTTTGTGTGATTTTTAAAAGGCAATGTTTTGTTATTCTGTAAAAAGATCTTATATAATTTACTGTAAGAATCATTGCTTATTTTAGCCCATTATTGCTGAAATCTTTGGGCATTATAGTGAGACCATATATCTAATATAAACCTGTATGACTGATATAAACCTCTTCAATGTAATTTTGAGACAGGAATGTTGATTCTTATATTCTTATAATAATTGATTTTTCTCTTTTAAAAAACTGCAAGTCGGAACTTGTTGATCTGGCTGAAAACATTCAACAAAAACTTTCCTATTTTAATGAATTGGAAACTATTAACACAGTAAGCATTTTTTTTAATCTATTTCCCCCTCCTGAGTATAATCTTTAAACTTATAAATTGGCTTGAGTGGTATTTTTAACTTAACAGTTTACT